>CAKAKR010061085.1:0-20466 GCA_916700685.1 Adelosebastes latens | reverse complement strand
TTACCCTGCACTATATTCAGTTTTAACAGTTTTCTTCATCTCCTTGTATTTTTATATCTGGTATATTTTTTGTACTTTGCACTACTAACTTTTTTACTTCCTTTTTTCTAACATGTTTTTGAACTATGGAACTGTGATGCTGGAAACTTGAATTTCCCTCGGGATCAATAAAGTTACTATCTATCTATCTATCTATCTATCTATCTAAACAAAACAGGGGGTTTCTGGACCTTGGGGTTGGGAGCTTCCATAGGCAGATGGGCTGTTGTTGTGATTTTACCTAATATTACCTGGGATTTTAGACTGATATATTTATATATTTTTCAATCAAGAAAAAAACAAGAAATTAAGAAAAATACAGTGAAAGATACAGTATATGTCAATTCAAATATAGCTATGTCAGGGGTCAGCAACCTGCAGCTCCGGAGCCACATGCAGCTCTTCAGCCCCTCTCCAGTGGCTCCCTGTGGATTTATAAAAATGGAAATGAATAACTGTTTTTTTGTTTACATTTTCATTTTTATTTATCATTGTTGTAGGTCTATGGTACGACAGAGTATTAGGGCCACATTGAGGGAAAAAAAAATCTGAGATTTAGAGAATAAAGTCATAATATTATAAAGTAGTAATTTTACGTGTTATTTTCTTTTTTTCTCGTAAAGATCTGACTTTATTCTCGTTATATTCCGACTTTTTTTTTCCCGTAATAGTATTACTTTATTCTGGAAATCTCAGATGTTTTTTCCTTCAATGTGGCCCTAATACTCATTTGCACTTTGGCCCTCACTGCATTAGACTTATATACTATATACTTAGACTATAAACTGTGTTACCTTCATCACAATGCTCAAATGTTTTGCGGCTCCAGACAGATTTTTTCCTCTCTTTTTTTTTTGCCTAAAATGGCTCTTGTGATAGTAAAGGTTGCCGACCCCTGTACCAGATAAATAGCTGAGCTGTCAGGCACAGTAACTATTGAACTCTCAGACATTGTGATATTTGAATGAATGACAACCATAAACACAAGTATATAACAGCTACTGAGAGCCAATCAGAGCTGCATTCAGTAATAAGATCCCTATAGTTGAATACTCTGGAGATGTCACCTGGCAACAAGGGCTGTAACGCCTGGCGAAGGACAATGAAACATAGCTCTGCCACACGCCACAAAGTGTGTGTGTTTAGTCAAGTTAAGACACCAGAAACGATTTCATGTTGTTGCTGTGCTTCATCCAAATGAAAGGAGGATCAGAAGGCAATAAAAAGGGTAATGTTAACTATGATAAATCCTACCTTAAATGTTGTTTTTTTAACTAATGTTTGCAAAATGTAGTGAGCTTTCTTCCCTTCCACCTGGGGTCTGAAAACACTGATTGAAACGCGTAAAGGTATGTGTATTTAACACTCAGACCTGTGAGTTAAACTGTGTTAAGCTCACATTTTTTATATCACAATGCTTTGGTTTGGTGGTAATGTGAGGCCTGACTGGACGGCAGATTATCTTGGAGGAGGTTAATATTGTTTTGAGAGGGTTGAGCGACATACAGTAACAAGGCAATTACAGCCTCTCTGTTCAGTGGAAATCACTGCAGGATCTGATGACTGAATCAACGGGTTAGTGTGGACTTTAAAGGGACTGTTTGTAACTTCTTACACGTATAAATCAATCCGGGTCGGTGTCCCATACGCTGTACAGACGAGACTCCAACACAAACTACATGGAAGCACCAAAACCGCAGAGTTATATCTAGTGAAGCCCGTCTTGCAAAATAGTGTTGGCCGCGGTCGGAGGATGCGGGGGAGACCGTAGCTTTGGTCTCCAGGACCGGAGTCTCTGCTGTAATCTGATCCTCTGCTCCTCTGCCTGCCTGCTTGCCTTCACTCACACACCGCGCTCGTTCTCGCTCTTTCTTTCCACTCTGACGTGCATGCGCGCACACTACACACTGCAGGAGAGTTAGTTTAACTCTGAGAATATCTAGTGAATGTACAGTGGACGTTTATGCAGAAATAACTGCTGCAGCTCCTCCAGACCAAGAGAGGTTTCCCGTGTCTTGTGAAGTGAGGGGCTCCGCGGCGAGTTACGTTATCGTCTCCAACCAAAACTCCAGTGTCTCCCCTGTTCCCTCCGACCGCGGTCGGGAGGCTGAAGCAGGAAAAGCCAACACTAGTATCAGCATTGATTCATGGAGAGACCTTCGTCTGGTCAGCTAACATTACTGCCAAGCAGGTGAAATATAGAGTGATATTGTGGTTTTAGCTGACGTGTGTCGCCTCACTGTTTTGAGCGATGCTCGTTCATGTCTATGTAGAGCGAGCACAAGCGCGAGCAACAGGAACCTGACTTTCGTTGACTTAACGGCCACAGGTGTCGCTGTTAACAAGCATTTCTGATTCTTACAAACAGTCCCTTTAAATATGTGGTATTGTAGATATAGGTCCTTAATTAAAAAAGTCCATTTGTTGGAGTTTCCTGCTATAAAAGGGGCCTCAGTGGATGAAGTCAAGATAATGCTGAAGAGGTCAAATGCCAGCAAGATAAAGCAGTAAGTCAGAATACTGAAGTCCCTGGCTCTGCAGGTTTTATAGATTAGGAGTCCATAACTGACAAAATGCACTCTCTTTGGCACTTCAGACTTCCTCCACAAGAAGCACTTCTTCCAAAGGGAGGATTTCAACTCCACTTCTTTTTCTTTTCTACCTCCACAGACATGCTGCCTGGATTAGGGAATAAGGTTCACCCGCAGCCAACGATCGAGCAGCTGCGGCAGCACAAACTTAAACTAAATCGAGTGGTTACTCGTTTGAAAAAGGTGAGTGTTCGCCTGTCACATTACTTTTTGACCTGCGATCAAACAATGTGATTCATTCAAGTTCATTACAAGTAAATGTCAAGTATAGAAGTATTGTATGAAGAATGGCCCCTGTCAGTGTTATGCTATCATATTACTGGATCATCATCATTGATGCATTAATATGTCAGCAGTACTTCACTGCTGTTGTTGGTGGAGCAAGGTGATGCATAGTAATGCATCATATTTTATAATCTGATATGTTTTGCATGTAAAATTATAATCTGAAAAGTAGCTATAGCAGTTAAATCCATGTAGTGGAGTCAAATATATATATAATATATAATATAATATATAATAATAATATATATAAAACAATATATCCTGTTAAAATGTGGTTTTAGAAGTATAAAGTACCATAAAATAGAATAACTCGGGCAAAGTACCTCAGAAATCCATTTAATAAATGTTTGTATTTGAGTAAATGTACTAGAGCTGCAACAATTAATCGATTAGTTGTCAACTATTAAATTAATCACCAACTATTTTGATAATCTATTAATCGGTTTTAGTCATTTCTTGTGGTTTCTTTACTCCTCTATGACAGTAAACTAAATTTTTCAGCATTTCCTGACATTATATCGACCAAACAACTAATAGATTAATCGAGAAACTAATCAACAGATTAATCTACAATGAAAATAATTGTTGGTTACAGCCCTTAAATGTACTTAGTTACTTTCCACAACTGGATGCTTTTGCCAGTCTGTGAAAAACCTGAACTATATCCTTGCTTACAAGTACAACAAATAGTTTTGATTTTAATCATTTACAAACCACACAATACATCCTTTTTAATCAGGCATGTAATTAATCCACTCTCAGTAATGCAGTTATGTATCGATCCAGAGCTGGCGCCCCTGGCTGCTTTCTGTCCCCTAGGTGTGAGGTTTAGTCAGATTTCAGGAGGTTGCTCAGCTTCAGTGCAGCTCTGACATCACTGATGCAGTGCTGCTGAGTAAGCCAGCACCCACAGATCTGACTGCAGAGGCTCGACTCTCTCCTGTCATGCTGTCAGCTCTCAGCCTGATGCAGCTGTGTATGCCCCGTACCGTAGCTCCTCCATGTTGCATCCAGGATGGAGAAACCTGAGGTGAAGTCACGGCGGTTTCATACTCTGGCAATCAGTGCAGCCAGACGCACTAAGCGTCTTTCTCCCTCCCCATCTTTCCAGCGCTGCGCCTTTGCATCCTGGACCAGGGAGAACATCCACAAGAAGGAATGCTGCTTCTTTGAAAAGCGTGTCAGGTAGGATACGCTTCTCCGTGCTGTGTGTTGGTGATGAAAGTCTCTGAACTGACTTTGTACATTGCTGCTGTTGTACAGTAATACAGAGACACTGTAGTGAGGAGGCATCGCCCTCAATCACTCTGTTAATTGAATCTGTTTCTTGTTTCCAGTGGTTTCCTCTGTCTGCATGAAAACATTACATTATCTTTTGTTTCTCCACTAGAGAGGATGTGTGTAAGTGTGGCTACCCAAAGACAGATCATGTGGACGATGCCATCAAGCCAGAGGACTTCACAGGAGAGTCGTGGGACAGACACAGACATGTCCGGGAAGTGCCCACAGATGCTTTCGGAGACATCAGCTTTGGCGGTTTGGGACAGAAGACTGGCAAGGTGAAACCATCCTTTCTCTCCACTATAGTAACATGTGAATATGTGCCTGTGTGTGTGTCTTTATCCTCGCCCCTTATTGTCATTCTCAGTATGCACGAGTGTCCACAGACACCAGCCCAGACATCCTGTACCAGTTGTTGACTGAACAGTGGAAGCTTTCCCCTCCCAACCTGCTGATCTCCGTGACCGGAGGAGCCAAGAACTTCTACCTGAAGGCTCGACTCAAGAACATGTTCCACAGAGGTCTTATCAAAGTGGCCCAGACAACAGGTCAGACTCGAGGTGTACCAATGATTAGCCAGAGAGTCTGTGAAAGCATGTTTTATGAGTACATGTGTAGTTATGGAGTTTCTGCATGTGGTCAAATATACCATATAGGCCTCAAAAGTCCTCTCCTTCTGCCTGAGCTGGTGCTATTTAAAGTGCAGTGTTTCCTCATTCACTGTTTACTGATCTTACTGACTGTGTCCCATTTCATACTGCGTACAGTCAAACTGGATTTTAAGTAAATAGTGTGTTCATGTGTATACTCAAATATGCCAGATTTCAAGCTACTCACAGCTAGATAAAAAACAAAACAAGTTGTAGTTGGTAGCGAGGCAGCACCAGAAAGATTTTGCAAACAAACAAATTAATTATTTATTTGGAAAATCATTTTGCTCTTAGTTGAGTTTAATTGGCAGCAGCTTTCATAAGCCACTGCCAGTTTTTGTAGAGTACAGTTCTGTTCTGTACAGTAGTGAAGTATGTGGTCCATGTCCACATACCTTTGTGTACTTCTGGCTGTTTTTTCTTGGTTTGACCTAGGCCCCTTAGTTCAAATTAAGGGACATCTTAATGCTACAGCATACAATGATATTTTAGATAATAGTGTGCTTTCAAATTTGTGCCAAAAGTTTTCTGTTTTAATATGACAATGCTCCCATGCACACAACTGAGTTTGGTGTGGAAGAAGTTAAATAGGCCTGCAAAGAGTCCCGACCTCAACCCCATCCAACACCTTTGAAATGAATCTGAACACCGACTGCGATCTAGGCCTTATCGCTGTGTCAGTGGCCGATCTCACTATACTGTAGCTCTTGTGGCTAAATGGGAGCAAATCCCTGCTGCTAGCTTCCTAAATATTGTGGAAAGCCTTCCCAGAAGAGTTATAGCGAGAAAATTGATACCACCCTCATTTTGTCTGTTGGATATGAGACTACAGCCAGCAGCCAGTTAGCTTAGCATAAAGACTGGAAGCAGGGGGAAACAGTTAGCCTGGCTCTCTCAGAAGCGAACAAAATCTGCCTACCAGCACCTCTAAAGCTCACTGATTTAATATAGCATTTGTATAATCTGTACAAAAAAAAAGTGTAAGAAAGACAAGTGTGATCAATATCTTGGCCGTGAACGGACCAACCAGCGGAGACTCCAGATTTGAAACAATGTCTAACTATTCCTTTAATGCCCTTTGATGAGTTTTGATGATCAACAATCACATATGTGTGGATATCCACATATTTTTGCCCATATAGTATTTGTACATACTGTACATATACTACATGACCAAATGTAGTATTGACTTTGGGACCCATGTTGTACTCAGGTGCGTGGATCATCACCGGCGGTACGCACACAGGTGTGATGAAGCATGTAGGGCAGGCTGTGAGGGACTACGCCCTGAGCAGCTCCATGCAGGGCCAGATCGTAGCTATCGGAGTCGCAACGTGGGGAATAATTCACAACAGGGACGCTTTGGCGAATCCAGAGGTACGATAAACACATTCACACATGTGGCTTGTCTTTGTTTTAGTGAGATTCATAACCTGCATTGCATACGTCCTTTCTCTCCTCCTCCGCCTCTTGTCTGCAGGGTTGTTTCCCTGCCCATTATTTGTTGGACATCAAGGGCCAGGGCCGACTCTCCTGCCTCGATAACAACCACACCCACTTCCTGCTGGTGGACGATGGGACTCAGGGACACTACGGAGTGGAGATTGAACTGCGTAGCCGTCTGGAGAAATGCATCTCCGGAAAGCGTCTTGGAACTAAAGGTTAAAAAAAGGCTGATGTCTGCAAAAGCAGCAAGCCGTCGCAGATAACATCTCAAATCTGATTCTTTTTTTATCTGTCCTGCTTTTACTATTGATTTTTTATCGTCTAACCTCCAGAGAGCGGTGTGACCATCCCTGTGGTGTGTGTGGTTTTGGATGGAGGACCAGGCACTCTGAATGTGAGTCATCGGTATTCTGTCTCTCTCTCTGTCTCTGTCACTGTCTTGTCTGACTGTCTTGTGTGTCTCGTCTCAGACCATCTTTAATGCCATGCTGAATGGTACACCATGTGTGATCTTGGAGGGCTCTGGGAGACTAGCAGATGTGATCGCCCAGGTGGCAGGACTGCCAGTGACCCGGGTCACCATCGCCCTCATCCACCAGTTGATGAAAAAGTTCTTTGGCCAAGAGTATGACAGCTTCCGCGACATCAAGATCATAGAATGGACCAAGAAGGTATGTGAGCATACTGACGACCTCGACAATTACAGACCAATTTCCAAGCCACCGTTTCAACTGAGACTGATGGGAATGTCATTAGTTTGCAGGTATTTCCTCATAAACCAAAGTATTGGACATATTGATGGTGATTATGGCGCTACATGAAAAGTCAGGGGATTGAAATTATTACAATTTATCCTTTTGGGATCATGTCTGTACCACAATTAATGGCAATCCATCCCATAGTTGTGAAGACATTTAACTCTGAACCAGAAATGGCAACCTCATTGTGACGCTAGAGGAAAAATCAGAAGATCACCAACGTCAGTAGGCTTTATCCTCTGGGAGTTATGAATGTATTCATAAAATCTATCAAATAATTGTTCAGGGATTTCAGTCTGGACCAACATGGTGAACCAACCGACTGACATGTCAGTGTCAGTCAGAGCCATGGCAAATACATTGTATTATCTAAATTAAATGCCGGTAGTATTATTAAAATAGTATTACAGTAATACCAGTTATATTTTTGAGAAATTTCAATCTGGATTTAGATCCCATCACAGCACAGAAACTGCTCTAGTCTTGTTCCAATAATATCTCAATGATAGAATGGTCACTATTGCTATTGGCCTCCATCCTTCATTTCCCATCTCGCTTGTGGTGTGCCACAAGGCTCAATTTTAGGTCATCTACTGTTTTCTGTTTTCTCTCTGGATTAAGGATTTTAATAAATTCAAGGAGACGTGATCACATCACCACTATCTTAGATTCCCTTTACACCTGGCATTAAAATGTGTTTTGGGTGATTGGATTGCATTGAGATAGTGCTTGACCAAATGAAAGTACAGGTGTAAGTGCACCTAAAACGCATTGAGGATGGATTGTGATCTGATTGGCCAAACGATCAGAGACGCATTGTGACCACATTGAACACAAGTTTAAATGCAATTGTGTTTTCAGTCCACATACAACAACTATGTGTGGCAAAAATATGTAATGCGTGGTCTGTCATGAGTACCATTTTTTGGGCTCTGGAGCGTTGGTAGTAATCAAGATTGAATATTCAAAGCTTCGGCTGGGTGTTCAGCGAACTCTCAGCGCTCCTCTGGTCACTGTACTACCGTGACCAGGGAGGAGATCACCGCCACTGCTCTGTCTATGCTCAGCGTCTCCTCTTCTCATCCACTTGTGTGTGTGAGTGTAGATGTACAGATGTGCCCCCTAAACAGCTGCATCTTGAGGCTGATGTGTCCGTGCATTACACACAGCCTCTCCAGCAGTGCCCGGCTGCAAGCCTGTGCGTAATGCAGCCTTCCTCTCAGCCCTTTCAGACAGAGCGATCAGATCTCAATCAGATCTCAATGTGGCCACTAGAGACACATATTAATACCAGGTGTAAATGTAATATCTAGATACAATCTGGATACGAGATGCATTTTAATGCCAGGTGTAAAGGGGTGTTGGCCTCCCTTCTCAGTTGATTTCAGAATTGATTTTAAAAATTTACTGAATACTTTCAAGGCTAAGAGTCTAGCCTCAAAACACACCTGTGAACTCTTGACATCTTATGTAACTGATCAGAGCCTAAGGTCCTCTGGTAAGGGTCTCCTGGATGCTCCTACGTCCAGGTTTGATGCGAAACCTTACACACTGTGTCTCCTCTCTGTGCCAGATTCAGGACATCATCAGGATGTCTCACTTGCTGACAATATTCAGAATAAGCGAGGACAATCACGGGGATGTGGATATGGCTATTCTTCAAGCACTACTCAAAGGTAGGGATTTGGTTTTCATGCAGATGCTCAGCACCAGACTGGACTGTCCGTAGGCGAACAACACAGCGATTTAGTAAGAAGAGGAAAAGGCTTGGTGCCAAATCGGCTCTTAGCAAGTAGTGTTGCTTCTCAGAAGTCTAATCGAATGGAATGTGGTATCAAATGTGCCGAGATCAAGATCGAAAACCCACACAGATATTCTTGCAGATATTTTCACCTCAACGATTGTTTTTTTATACAGAGAGACACTGATAGCCACACTTAATCTACTAATGAAATATATGCAGTGCTTCTTGCAAACATATTCCTCCTAATGCTGGTCTTGAGAAAGACAGATGAAGCAACCTTGAGCAAGCTTAATGCATATTGTTATAAAAGTATACTGAGCCAAAGTGTGTCCACCACACTGGACATTCACTAAGTGTTTTCATCCTGATGACTCATCGTTCCATCTAAACTGCTTTGCCTGTAGTTTCCATTTCTGAGCTCGATTAACAATGATAAAGTAATTAAAATGCATTTCCAGGCAGTCATCCTGCTCACTCAGCAAGGAAATCCGCTGTCTTTTTTGTTCTGTGGCACCAAAGTTCATAGTAGAATCTTTGTTTTTGAATTAAGTACTTGCTGCTTGACCATGCAGTATGACCCCAGGTTATGTTACATGTTATGTTAAAGTGCTGAAACAATTAGTTAATTTATCGATTTGTTGATTGAGAGAAAATTAATCGCCAGGAAGTAAATTTATCAAGCAAAAATGGCGAAACTAGTTCTCTAGTTCCAGCTTTTGAAATGTGATGATTTGCTGCTTTACTCCATTCATATTCCCCACCATCGCTGTGAATTGAATAATACCTTTGGCTTTTTAACTGTTGGTTTGAGGGGGAAAAAAAGAGCATCACTGTTTATCACTGTGTGCTTAAGAATATTCTGACAATGAATAGACTTGAATAGTTGCATCATTATACAGTAAAAGATGCCTTGATTGAGGAGAGTGGATGAACTGTTTAGAGTGTAGAGAGACTGTCTTGTAACAGAAACATTTCATTTCTCCTGCATTCAATCTGTTCTGTTGACTCAATGTACACAGAATTGAGTGTCACATAAATTGTGTCACTATAAATTGTCCACTCAGCTTCGAGGACCAGCGAGTCGCTGGGAATCGAGTCCTGGAAGAGGCAGCTGGAGCTGGCTATAGCCTGGAACCGAGTGGACATCGCTGAGACTGAGATCTTCACTGAGGAGAGCCAGTGGAAGGTGGGTTCGCCTGTTATATAACGTACTAACACCAGCAGCAATCTGTGTCAGACTGTCAGGATTGACAAATAAAGGCCATCCTCTGAACTTGACCCTGGGTTGCGACCAATTTTGTCTTTATTAAAGGGATAGTTTGGGTGTTTTGAAGCGGGGTTGTATGAGGTACTTAGTCCATAGTCAGGGTATTACCTACAGTAGATAACGGTCAGCACGCCTCAAGCTTGGAGAAACAGACAGAAGTTACCGCACAGAAGCAAATGTACTGCTGTGGACGGGGCCGGCAGCAAAACATATTTTAGTCACCTAAAAGAAAGGCTCACCTAAAAAAATCGTTATCAGTTTAAGTGTACGCTATATTTAGAATATTTTTCGCCGGTTTACCTTGTTATAAAATCATATAAATAGTATCATAAAATAAAACTTTTCCACATTAAATTAGAGAAATGTATTCCTCTGAAAAAGTGTTCTTCTTGCTTGTTCCCTCCAGTCCAGTGACCTCCACTGGGCCATGTTCTCAGCCCTGGTCGGCAACAAGCCTCAGTTTGTGAGTCTGCTGCTGGAGAACGGTGTGAGTCTGAGGGATTTCCTGCAGGACGAGGAAACTCTGTGTGAGCTCTACAAACAGCTGCCCAGCTGCATCTTTCTCCGCAAGCTGGCCAAGCGGGTCCACAGTGCCTGCCGCAGAAGGAGGAAGGCGTTCCGCATCAGGCCAAGGGCTCACTTGGGGCAGGGCGAAATGATCTCCATGACTCATGTGTCTGATGAGGTTCGCCACCTGCTGGGCAGTTTCACCAAGGCTCTCTACCCTCCCTCCGACATGCCTTACCACTTCAACATGTCCATGGAGGAAACATCTGTATCAGTGAGTTTGTTTATCCATCATCTACAGCTGAATCAATCTCGTTCGACAACCAAACTAAGTGCTTCATACTACGGTATACATAACTACTAATCAAATTAGGTTTGTGGTATTTAAGGTGCTGACGTCATGTCCTCTGTATTAATTCTGGTGACCGGGGGGTTTATTTCACAACGAATGATTATTTTCATTGTCGATTAGTCTGTCAATTATTTTCTCTATTTATCGATTAGTTGTTTGGTCTATAAAATGTCAGAAAATGGTGAAAAAATGTGGATCAGTGTTTCCCAAAGCCCAAGATGACGTCCTCAAATTTCTTGTTTTGTCCACAACTCAAAGATATTCAGTTTACTGTCATACTGTAGAGGAGTAAAGAAACCAGAAATTATTCACATTTGAGAAGCTGGAATCAGAGTATTTTGACTTCTTTTTGAATTGTTGCAGCTCTATATTTCACTGGGAGGATTTTCCTTCTATAAGGCAAGGCAAGTTTATTTTTATAGCATATTTCAGCAACAAGTTAATTCAAAGCGCTGTGCATAAAACATTAGATGCATCGAGACAAAGTGCGAAAGAAACACATTATAAAAGATAAGATAAAAATAGAATACATAGCATAAGATGGAAAATAAAAACCACTGAATAATAAAAATAATAATAATGATGATATTAAAATGTTCCCTGTGAAAAGGGGTGTTTTTTGGTTACGTTTTTCCTTATCCGATGAGAGGGTCGTACTTCACAGGACAGAGGGTGTCGTATCCTGTACAGATTGTAAATTTGTTATTTTGGGCTATACAAATGAAATTGACTTGACTTAACTTGAAAATCAATCTACTCTGTTCTTTTATTTATTTTTTTAAAACTGAAACATTGTGGTTTTTTTCTGATTCCAGTATTTTTCAAAAGACTACTTCTTGGCCAACAAATAGATAAAGGGATGAAGGATTCACTATTCTCCCACCAGAATTGTGGAAAGGGAATTTAAATTTTATTTCCCAATGTGAAGATCTAGAGGAGGTTTAATAACAGTTAGCTAAAATAATGAAATATGACAAATCGTAGTTGGTGTCTGGACATGCCTTTGGAGGATTTGGACTTGTTATACAGTATCTGGTTACATCCATAAACCTGCACTTAATACAACATATTCATTCACTCTTCATCTAGCTGTCTAAAAGTTCCACGGCTTCCCAGGCGCCACTCAGGGAGGAGGATGCTGAAGCACAGAGGGAGCCGGGCAGAGACCTCTTCCTCTGGGCTGTTGTCCAGAACAACAAGGAGCTGGCTGAGATTGCCTGGGAGCAGGTAATCAAAACACTTATACAAAGTTTGAAAATAGTTGTTTTTGTGTTGTTGTTGTGTGTGTGTTTGTGTGTGTGGCGTTGCATCTTTCTGTGTCTGTATCTGCATGTGCACAGTGTAGAGACTGCATGTCCGCTGCTCTGGCCGCCAGTAAGATCCTGAAGACAATGGCAGAGGAAGGAAGTGATGCAGACGAGGCCCAGGAAATGCAAGAGCTCGCCGATCACTATGAGCAACACGCCATTGGTATTACACTACTACAGAGATAACGTTACTGATGTGAAATGGATGTTACAAGGTTAGCATTTGTCTTCATTGTGTGTGTGTGTGTTTCCCAGGTGTGTTCAGTGAGTGCCACAACTGCGACGAAGAGCGAGCTCGGAAGTTGTTGGTTCGTGCGTCTCCGTTTTGGGGAAGGACGACGTGCCTGAGGCTGGCACTGGAGGCTGATGATAAAGGCTTTGTAGCTCAGTCAGGTGTTCAGGTAGAGAAAACTTTCAGATTTATCTTTAGGGACTTTTTTCTTTCAACAATTTTAGAACTCAGGAGTGTTGAAATCTTGAGACTTGAAAATTTGCCATCTGTTTGCACCTTAACGTGGAAAAAACACAACTTTTTGGATTAGAAAAACTGATGAAATCCTGCCACCTGATGAATGAGACTCTCATTTTGATACCCAGATATGAGTCATGAGTATTTAAGCTCAGCAACATTAACTGCTGCAGATTCAGTCTGATAACGTGTCTGTCTTCAAGGCTCTTCTGACTCAGATCTGGTGTGGTGAGCTCTCAGTGGACAACCAAGTGTGGAGAGTGCTGGTCTGCATGGTCTTCTTCCCTCTTATCTACACTGGCTTTCTGATTTTCAGGTGAGTTCTTTCAGTTATATGTGTGAAACTATACGTGCAGCCATCTTATCGCTGTCTAGAGTGATGAGAGAATACACAATACACAAAAACACAATATTTGTCTATCAATTCTCCTAAATAACTTTATGGTGTGCACGCATGCCGTCACTCCTAGTGAATGAGCACCCTGTGAAATCTATCACAAGCTCTTTTCCCATGCTCTGCAGTGTTATAAATGCTTGCAACATCTGTTTCTTAAAGATTGCAAAACTATAAGATTATATTTCATCCAGATTACGTGCATGTAAATCCTTAATGCCACAATTTCCATCACATCCTTCTGGCCAATGATTGTTCTGCTTGGTCATACAGCAGCCAAGACACCTAAAGCCTCAGGATGTTGTCATATAAACCTAAGACAATAATGCTGCTATGGATACTCAATGAAATTGACAGTAGTTTTATGCTTTTTATGCCTCCCCTTTAATCACAAGCATAAAAATTCATAACAGTGTCATAAAGGAGTTTCGGTAGTACAGCTCCTTCTTGAGAAATAGTCTGGAAAATTTGACTTCACTAAGTTTTGGACTTATTTATATGACAGCATGTCAAGGGGGTCTGTTCTGTTGTGCAGAAGAGTAAATATAGTTCCTATTACCTCTGCTGAATAAAATTTAAGGTATGTCTGTTACAGTGGTCATACTAGGGGTGTCGCGATATACTGGTATTGGCGATAACCGTGATATTATAAAAATGAAATATTGATGTCATGTTAATAATATTCATATGATAATATGTGTAAATAATCCAACGCCTCTTAAATCATTTCTGTTTCTTTCCTTTCTCTCATTGTCTCTCTCCTCCAACGCCCCACACACAAATGAGTGTAATTAATTTACCAAAAAAGAGACAAAACGCACAATAAACAAAGTTAAAGATGAATTTGATTGTTAGCATTATTGTTACTTTTTTTTCTCAAATTTTCTATAGATATCGTGAAAATATCGTTATTGTGAATTATTTTGGCCACGATAATCGTGTATTGTAAATCTGATATCGTAACAGCCCTAATATATACAGTAATAAAATAGTAATAACATTCATTATAGATGCATACACTTGGTGTAATAGTAGTGGTTTATTTCTTAGAAAAATACTTATATATATTTTCTTTGCTAACCATAACTGATTCATGTTCTTTGTCTTTTAATATCTGAAAGTTAGATTTCTTTAGATGATTAGTCGATTTGTATGCCTTTTTCATGCTGAATGACTTATTTCCAAGAAACTTATGAATACATCTCTGGTAAACAGATTTAAGATTTAAAGTGGTGCTTTTATGTGATTCTTTGTGGAGAAACTCAGTTTTACAGATCTGTCGCTTAAATCAACTAATCGATTAGTCGACAAAATCATATGAGTGTTAGTCGACCAAGAATTACGTTGGTCAAGGAATGTATTAAAATATTTGTGCTACTGCTTGTACTACATCTATAGCGACGTTCAAAGGTGTTATGGTTACTTAATGAGTTATAATTCTCCCCAGACGTGATGAAGTCATTCAGAAAGAAGCTGAGATGAAAGAGGAGATGAAGACGGTGGAGACGGTAACAGGAAGTACAGTTCGAACTAATTCTCGTAGCCTGTAAGTAGACAGACAGCTTTTATAACACTAACAGCAAATGTGTGACCATTTCCTGACTTGAGTTTATACACACTTTAATATTTTAGATTTTTGTTAGTGATTTTGCAGGACAGTTCGGGGAAAGCAAGAACTAAGTGCCCGAAATGTCTCTGACCCCCAGTGACCTTTCTGCCCGCAGCCTCTCCTCCAGCCTGCAGCGGCTGAAGCCTCTGGGCGGCTGGTCCCGGCTGGTCCACCTGTACAGCTCTCCGCAGGTCAAGTTTTACTGGAATATCGTGTCTTACTTCGCCTTCCTCTTCCTGTTTGCTGTGGTGCTGATGATCGACTTCCAGGCTACGCCCTCTGCTGCGGAGGTGCTGCTCTACATCTGGCTGCTCTCTCTAGTGTGTGAGGAGGTCAGACAGGTGAGAGAGTGCAGCTGGGACACGTGTTATTGCTGCCTTTATTCTAAGAAATATTTACATCACTAAACTGCCAATTTCTCTTTTCGACCTCAGCTGTTTCATGATCCCGATGGCTTTGGGTTTCGTAAGAAAGCCAAGATGTACATCAACGAACTGTGGAATATTTTAGATGTTCTATCCATCCTCCTCTTTATTCTCGGCCTCGCATTTAGGTACGTTTCCTTCCTCCCAGACAATCACTTTAGGCCATGGAAGTGCTCTCCACCCTCTTAGTTATCCATGAATCACCTAGTTTTTCCATTTCAGGCTGACGACTGAGCTGTTCTACGCGGGTAAAATCCTCCTCTGCATCGACTTTGTGGTCTTCTGTCTCCGTCTCATGGCCATCTTCACTATCAGTAGAACCCTGGGACCCAAAATCATCATAGTCAGGAGGATGGTGAGAGGCTCACACACAAATGTGATGAATGCTGACCTGATGTAATGTGGGAGCAACTGCGGAGCACTAAATGCTACGCTCCAAAACACCTTTTATCTTATACAAAAAGAGGCTTCTGGCTCGCTGGGCCTCCATCTGGTGTCTGCAGATGAATATGTGCACTTTGTGTTAAATGAAAGGTGTTTTTGAACAAAGTGTCGCAGCTGGTCTGTTTGTTCCCAAAACAGTCAGTCAAACCTCATTATTGTTTGTGCAGATATTAGACGTGAAGCAACAGGGCAACCCTTTAAACACAGAAACTTCTCACTGCTAAATATATAATCTGTTATAGATGTGACGCTTTAGGGCGCTTTCACAAGCCAACATTTCGTCTGTTTTAATCAAACTCTGATGCGGTTCATTTGGGCAATTGTGAACGCAGTAATCGTACTCTGGTGCGGACCAAAACAATCAGTCCGAGACCTCTTGCCAGAGGTGGTTTCATACCGTCTCCAAGGGAACCAAAATGCAGGCTGCCTGTACGGGCATTTGTTGAGATGGACACAGGTAGACAACAGGTTAACATCTGAATATGCTGAATAAAGTCCACAAAAACAGTGACGTTTATAAAGTCATTGGAGAGAAACTGGATTCCTGCGTACAGTAGATCAGTGCTGAGTCAAAGAAAAAACACTTCAACAGCAATACATTAAAGTCCGCGATTCCCTGCGTAGAAGAAAAATATAAATTTGCTCCGTCTTACACAGCCCTCTGCAGATAATTTGTTTTTATTTAGTCCACTTTAATTTGTGCGCTGTGAAACCGAACCAGATTAAATAGAAAACCAACCAAAACTATCAATTTCACTCTGATTCGGACTAGCCAGACGGACTATGGCTTGTGAAAGCGCCCTTAGGAAGCGAGCAGACTGACAAATCCAACTCTCTAAAGTTTTAAATTTAAAAACGTAGCCCAGTAAAAGTCACCCACCAGAAAATAAAGTCTCCACTGTACACACATTACATGTCACCGGTTGCAGTATTCAGATGTGTCCACATTTTTCAGTGTTTCTAGCCTATGACTGACGTCTGTTTGTCCTCCAGATGACGGACATGTTCTTCTTCATGTTCCTGCTGAGTATCTGGGTGGTGGCGTACGGCGTGGCCAAACAAGGCATCCTCATCCACAACGACAACCGGCTGGACTGGATCATCCGCGGAGCTGTTTATGAGCCGTACCTCATCATATTTGGGGATTTTCCCAAAAATATTGATTGTGAGTCAGTGGAGATGGATAATAGTAATACCTTCTTTGTAGTCGAAACGCTGTAGTTTGAAGTGAAAAATAACTATATAAGTACAAATATTTATGAGGCTCAGACCTGGTTGTTTAATTAAGATATTACCACGAAGAAAACAATCTGTTTGCCCTCTGCAGATACTGCGTTTGAAATCGACTCCTGCAGCATGAACGGCACCGATCCCCTGAAGCCCAAGTGTCCTGTGCTGAATGAAAACAACCTGCCAGCCTTCCCCGAGTGGCTCACCATCATCATGCTTTGTATTTACTTGCTCTTTGCCAACATACTGCTGCTCAACCTGCTCATCGCCATCTTCAAGTGAGTTCTCCTCCACGTCTTTGTGTCTTAATTCAGACATAATTTGAGCTTTTCTCTGCGACAGCTTAGATGCTAATACCTTCTAATACCACTTTATAACCAGTGCTCCCTCCTCATCCTCTGCCTCCCTTTGTGTTCCTGCACAGCTTTACGTTCCAGGAAGTTCAGGACAACACAGACAGGATATGGAAGTTTCAAAGATACGAGCTAATCAAGGAGTACCACAGCCGCCCCACTGCCCCTCCTCCCTTCATCATCTTCAGTCATTTTTACCTCCTCATCAGGAACACGGTGCTGTGCAGGCCGCCCATCAGGAGCAAAGAGTTTAGTAAGTGTTGACTTATTTATTCCTGCCTATGCTGAAAGTAGACTTCCTCTCTACTTTTAGCTTCATCACTCTGTTAAAACACTCGTGCAAAAACATTCTTACTGTTTTTAGGCTACAATGGTGCATTATGAGCCAGATTCTTGTCGTTATAGTCAAAAATAAAAGTTATATTCCCAGATCTGCAGATCAAGCATTGAATTTGTCTCTGATGAAAGTTAATTATTGACCTTGGAAGTAGTAGTTTGACAAAAAAATAATTCTCAAGCACAAAGTCCACTTGCTGGAATTTTTCCAGAGCTTTCAGGCACATCTCGTAGCCTTCATCAGCAGGTGGAGGTTGCTCAGCCGTCACGGAAATGGTTCAGTTTTGGGGGGGGTTTTGGTTTGTTTTTGTGTTTTTATTGGTCTTAAAGATATGCACTGGAAATTATAAAAAAAAAAAAAAAAAATACATAATTCAAAACAAAGTATTAATTGAAAACAACAATAATAAATAATACAATTATTACAAATAATGATAATAATAAATATCCCCCACCCAAAAAAAAACAATGGCGACTACCATCCCCCACCCCCCAAATATATCTCGTGGTAATATACTGGGGGATGTGTTATGACGGAGTTAAGAGATGGTTAATTTGTTAATATCATGTGACCTAAGTATGGACTTTTGGTTGTTTATGAGGGGAGATCGCAACCTTTGACCTTTGACCTTTGACATTTCGCCAGCCGTCCAATGACGGTTGACCCCTTCACGGTCGATGCTGTGACTGATTTTGGTCTGATGCTGCATGGCATACACACATGCACAGTATTGAATTAGGTAGTGACTAAGCGTCTGACGCTGTTTTTCAGAGTGTGAGCTTCCTCAGGTGGAGGAACAGGAGCTGTTGTCCTGGGAGGCCTTGATGAAGGACCGATACCTGCTGTCCACACAGCAGGAGCAGAGCCAGAGCATGGAGCGACGCATCCTGGACACGGCCCAAAAGTAAAGATCTCACAGGAATGTAGCCCAGTGTAGCTGCATAGCAATCCTCTAGAGTAGTGCTGTCTATGTGAGACCCCTCTTCACACCTTAAATATGTTTTAGTCATGAACCAAAGTGTGATTTTACCTCCACAAATTGTCCTGTAGGGATAAAGCTATCCAGTATTTTACAACCAACACTACATTTTTTTATAGCATATAAAGCCTTTTTATGACCTGTATCCCATTAATCATCTTGTGACCCCTCAGCTTTATGTTGCAACCCCCTTCGGGAGCCTGACACCCAGTTGGAAATAAACTTTAAAGGTGCCCTAATCAATAAAAACCTAGAGAGAATTACCAACCAGCTATGCAGTTCCCTTCAGCTCTGTGCAGCTCATTGTTTTGGTTCCCCCTGCCCCGCGGTCTTCAGCGTTGTTACCAGCCACAGCAAAAATCAGTTAATTCAAGTTTATTAGGGAATAGTTCAACGTTTTGGGCAATGCGCTTATTTGCGCTCTTGCCAAGAGTTAGGTAAGAAGATCGATGTCACTGTCCGTTAAATGTGAAGCAAGAGCCAGGAGACAGCTAGATCAGATTAGCATGAAGACTAAAACAGGGATTTTGTTACTTTTGGACAGAGCCAGGCTAGTTGTTTCCTCCTCTTTGTGCTAAGCTAAGTGGCTGGAAGCTGTAGCTTACTAATATTTAATGGACAAACATAATAATGGTATTCATTTTCTCATCTAACTCATCGCAAGATTTCACAAACTATTGCTTTAATGCAGCAACATCTTCTATGTTTTTAAGGTTTGAGGAGGCTCAAACTGAATTGAGTATATAACATTAAACAGTCTAGGAGTGACACTGTGCTTCTTTGTTTCCTGAGGGTTACCGCCATATCTGATCGACTGGAGAGGGAAGAGGAGACGAGCTCTGATGTCATGGTGCAAAGACTGGCTCGACTAGAGGAGCAGGTTGTGCCCTGATTTTTGGTTATCACTGATGTGGCACCTGTGTCTGTAACATTTCACACTACACTGAAGGCACGATGCAGAAAACAGATGACACACTTCATGACGTGTTTTCTCTCCAGATGTCCCCGGTGGAAAATCTGTCATCTTCAACGTTGTCCAAGCAGTCCTCAGAAGTGTTTGACCCACTTTTATTTTGTCTCATCAGGTCATCCAGTCAGCCAAAGCACTGCAGTGGATTATGGAAAGTCTGATATGTCAAGGTTTTACAGCAAAAGAAGCACAACCACCGGGTCAGCAACCAGCCTCCTCATTAATTATTATTGTTAACATATCACATGTAAATCTCCTTGTTTGTGCTCACTGTTATTCTTCTCTACAGCATTGACTACAACAGATGAGTCCCCCGACACTTTGAGAAATATGTCAGAGAAAGAGGACGGGTTCCACGTGAACGCCCGTCAGTTTCGCTACCCGAACAGCAAACTCGAGCGCTTCCCTGTGCCTGAGGAGAAGGTGCCATGGGAGGTATTTCACACAAATTTCCACCACAAAACCACCAGCTGTTGGTCCTCACAACATCAGATCCAAGTTGTTTTCATGTCCTCTTTTTTCAGGTCAGCTTCAGCTCATACATGCCGGCTTATTACGCCTCTGAAGACGGTGGGGACCATGTGGATGGGTATGTTTTTACCAAGAGAGGACCATACATGATGTTTTGTTCCTATTAGGCTTGGTGTGTGTGTGTGTGTGTGTATATATTTGCAGCTAAGACAAGTCATTATGGGTGTTTTTGTCAAGATAACAAAAGATTTTCCTATTAAAGAGGGCCTATTATGCTCATTTTCAGGTGCATACTTGTACTTGTATTTTGGGTTTCTACTAGAACATGTTTACATGCTTTAATGTTTGAAAAACGCTTTATTTTTCTCATACCGGCTGTGCTGCAGCATCTCTTATGCAAATGTGTTACTTGGTGACATCGCCATGTTACGGAAGAAAAGGCGGGACTTCGATCCAGACGTTTCAGGCAGTTCAAGAGCAGTGTTTCTGTGGGGGAGAGTAACTCCTTTTCGTGTGGACTTTGGGCTTTGTAACAAACCTTTACATGCACAAAAATAT
>CAKAKR010061084.1:131979-160716 GCA_916700685.1 Adelosebastes latens | reverse complement strand
AGCTTGGTGCATTCCCCTCTTGGCCAATCAGGGTGTAACGACGCCCTTTCTGTAGGGCTTAAAAGAGGAGGGAAACTGCACCCCAGGGTCATTCTGATCTCTCCTTCACTAAATGCAACATGTGTTATCAGCCAAACCAGAAACTCTGGTCTGTTTTAGGCCCTTTTGAGATTCTGTGATCTTTGTGTTTTGTTTATTGAGAGTGTTGACTATCCTAGTTGGGGAAACAAAATAAATACCAATCAATTGGGTTACCTGCACTAGGACGTTTAGGTGCTATTTGTGCAAGAATCTGGCTTGCCTCACGATAGCCTAACGCCTGCAGGCTGTATTTTGTTATTCTATTCATTTGTTGATTTTCACTGAAACCCTTTATACCCATTTCTTTTAGTGTATTTTATTTGGGAAACTTTAAAGGAGGGTAAAAGGAAAAATAAAAACAATATTTCAGTTTCCTTAATTGTTTGTTATTGTAGAAGCATTTGTTCATTATCGAAGAGGCATTTGTTCATTATTATTATTAAGGAGGCATTTTATTTTATATTATTATGTGGATGGGAACGGTTTTTCAGTCTTCTGCCTGAACAACTAACGTCTGGGGAAATCAGTACCGCCACATAATTGGCAACCACGAAGGGACTTGAACCCTCAATCTTCTGATATCGATTTAGCAAGTGTATTTGAGTGTATATTTCTGAAATGTGTATTTGGAGTGTAGCTTGACTATTAGTCCAAATAATTACTAGTGACCATCCATCATGTCTTGGGAAGATCCAGACATTACAATGACTGCATTTGAACCGTCGCTTGAGGATTTGGAATCCGAGCTTTCTCTAAATGTTAGCTCGGATATGCCTGTAGTTGTGCAGGAGGTGCACATACTGGATGATGATGATGATGAAGAGGGATGGGTAGATGCTCCAGTAGAACCACAATTGTCTGTGGACACTCATCCTCTTTTGGCTTTAGGGGGCTTATTACTTCCGCCTTCATCCCCAGTTCCTGTAGCTCCTCCCACCCAGGAACACTCAGATTCTGATTTAGCCATTTTTGCTAATGCTGTAGAGTCGATGAAACTTGTGTTAAAAAATACAGTGGATTGGCAGCGTGAGTGGCTGTCAAACATTTCAAAGGGCATACCCATCGATAAAGCTCTAAAAATGTGTACTACTCTCATAACAACTGTGGTGGAGAAAGCAAGTAACCATTTGCTCGCAGAAGTACGGGATTTTGGTTCAAAGTGCATAAATGCCATTCAGTGGAATGCACAACAAACACAATCTGAGTTCCAAGAGTCCCTGACTACTGACCATCAAAACTTGCTGACCTCCATTACATCCGCAGTCACTGAAAACAAGGATGTACAACTTCTTGTGACCGAGGTGCATACATTGCGACAGCAGATGGGTTCAGTGGAGGCTATCCTTGAGTCTCTTGTGCGTCAACAGTGTGCACTCAATTCTCAGGTCAATTCAATACAAAAGCAAGAGGAATTGGTCCTTAAAGAAGCAGTAACACCTGTTGCAGTTTCGTCTCAAGCACACAAATATCCTGTTTCTCCAGTTGTTGAAAATGTGGTTTTGTTGCCTACCTCCGCTCCTGTGGGAGTTCCTTCAGATTGCTCAGGAGCTGCTGCTCCTAAGGGTGAAATTTTCCAGGATGATGTTCGTAGAGTGACTAATGGCAAACTTCCAATTAAGATGTTTTTCCCTTGCTATGGCGGGCCTCAGGATGAGAAAGATCCTTTGGTGTATTTGCAAAGATGCAGTGACTTCCTCTCTCTGAAACCACTTACCCATGGTGAGATCCTAGCGACCATGAGAAGTGTATTGCATGGTTCTGCACGTGATTGGTGGGAGACTGTTAGGGAGAAAATCCATTCATGGGAGGAATTTCAGAGAGCTTTCCTGTCATCTTTTCTTCCCGAGGACTATGTTGATGTTCTGGAAGAACAGATTCGAACCAGGGTGCAAGGAAGAAATGAGTCACTACGAGACTTTGTTTTCTCCTTTCAAGCACTTATCAAACGTTGGCACTCTTCGGCCACAGATGATGAGATTTTAAAAAGAATATTGAAGGCTATGAATCCTTTTCTGGCATGTCAGCTCCGTGGTCGGGTTACCTCCATAGATGAGATGATCCGCATTGGGAGTCAAATAGAAGTAGATTATGAAAACCAGAAAAGGTACAGGAAAACTGAATCTCACAAAGCTAATGGTACAACTGAAAAGAAGGTTATAAAGAGACCTGAAATGGTTTTGTGTTGGCGTTGCCATGGTGCGCAAGTCTATGAATCATCAGTAAACAGTGAAAAATCTGGATTTCCTAGAGCCCAACGTGATGTCATTAAATGTCTTGTTTTGTCCAACCAACAGTCCAAAACCTACAGATATTCAATTCACTATAGAGAGAAAGACGAGGAAACGCAGCACATTTGGGAACCTGGAATCATGAAATGTGGCATTTTTGCTTAAAAAAAGGACTGATTATCACAGCTGTCATTTTTTTTTTGACTTATAGGTTTATCACTACCAATTAATCATCATTTACTTAGTGCAAATATATGTGCTGATATAACCAGCACATATACTGTACATATGTAGAGTTATATTTCTCTCTTTTGCATCTCTATGAATGGAATATATTTTGTTTTTCAGCTGCCACAGTATTGAGACTAAACAGAATAATCTCCACCTGCAGCCTTGGTGTCCTGTCGATTTCACGACATATTAGACTAATTGTTGACTGAGACTGAGGTTAAGTTTTGCTATGACATGCTTTTATGTATAATTTACTGTATAATTGAACATGACAGGAAATCACATGGAGGTATTTGTGACTGACAGTGTGGGTGTGCTTTTATTATATACACATCACACCAATCCCTGCACATGCCAGTCTAACAGTCAATTAACCTGAATGAATATTGTGTATATTCTGTCATATTCTAATAAATGTACCTTCGTGAAACAATAATTAATCATAAATTCCAAGTTTCAACATGTCATTAAAACCCCAAAGGGCCCAGTTTACCCTGCAGAGGACAAGGATTAGACGTTTGAAGGCCATAAACAAAAAGAAAAGGAAACACTGACTGAAGCATACAGAGGGACTTCAGATGTTGTGATAGCCTGGAATTATCAAGCTGTGCTGCTGCTGCTAATAAAAAAATGCTGTGACTGGCTGGGAGACAACTGTGCTTTGTTTACTCTGTTGACAGGAGTACGGAGGAGTTAGACTGAAAAAATATCTGCCAAATAAATAGTAAAGCCTCTCTACAGTGACTTGAGGTTGTCCTCACGTAAATGATAAAGACCTTAAGCTCAGCTTGCTATACAAATAACAGCTACACTGAGACCTCCTAATGGGCCAAAGCAGTCAAGCAATGGCAATTTATAAGCCTCAGCCGTGCACAACACA
Source organism: Adelosebastes latens (assembly GCA_916700685.1). Lineage (NCBI taxonomy): Eukaryota > Metazoa > Chordata > Actinopteri > Perciformes > Sebastidae > Adelosebastes > Adelosebastes latens. The sequence goes on along the minus strand of CAKAKR010061084.1, from coordinate 157,296 downwards.
ACAGCGTTGGACACAAAGCTAATCCAAAACAACAATACAGCTGCAACTTAGCAACAGGCAATAATGCATCCAGCTTAGTTCACTGCACACAGGTGAGATGAGGCTTGTTTACACATTGAGCATGTTTTCATTATTGGAGGAAAGATGGTGGAGATATGGGCTTCTGTCTTCGTTGCAACCTGAGTCACAGTCAGATGGTCTGCAATAAATGATGTTCCCGACACAACTGCAGGAACGCTTTAGCTATTCACTCGCTGTTATGGGGAAACTCATAATCTTTTCAAAATGCTTGCATTGTGATTCATGAACAAGACCAATTATCATAAATGTTACGGGTTGGCACCACAACAAGAGTACAGAAATCCTCATGTAAAGTGCAGCAGCAATGAATGAATAAACACGGAGCGCTCAGTTCGTCTTCCACATTGCATCTGGGTGTTTGGGTGAAAGTTTCTCCCTGAGGCTCCCCAGCCAAAAGTTCCCATCTGCTTAGATTTATTATTTCTCTTCACAATTAATCTGAAAAATAAAATAAAATTATTACCACCTCTATCATTTGGATGACATCCCATGGTTTCTCTTAAAATATGCAGACACAACTCTTTCATAGTCAGATGTGCAAGCGTGATAAAAATCGTATGGAATGTCTTTGTTCACAGTGAAAAACAAGTCTTAAGTTATACCATATGCGCTTTTTGGCTTCCTTTCTCCAACTAATGGAGAGGATCCTTATGGTCCCTCTCTGGCCTCACTCCAGCTAGCAACAGGAATCTGCTGGACCTCTATGCATTAAAGGGAGACCTACTTCTAGTGGCAAAGTTACACAAAAAAGTATATAAAAGATACAATAGAAATTATTATAAGAATACAACAGCATATGAAATATGATTATCTGATATTATCATAACAAAAATCCACCCATCAATCCCTTTTCAGCATATCTCTGACATTTAGGATTTAATGTTTTACTACAGATTTGAGCCTGTGGTCAGTCCATGTTTTAGTTTGTCTGATGAAAATAGCATAAATGGGACTGAAACATGTACATTTTGTCCACCATGTCATTGTTTTATAGCAAATAATCTTTGCAGAGTGGAAACATGCAAACATCTTTCAAACTTTGACGAAATCACATAGATATATCCACTTGATTAGACTTTGAACAAAACATAAGAAAGACAGACTGTTTGATGAAACATGAGCGTCAAGAATTACAGGTCAAAATGTGAGTTTAGAGTAATTGTGGTGCAACACAGATTGTGTTTTAAAAGTGTAATGGGTCTTCATTCAACACTGGCCTGATGGTGGCACTAGAGGGTTTTGTTGCAAGTGTGCTAAAAGGTCCAGTGATGATACAGTTTTGATCATAATTGGGCAAAACAATGCAGAGAAACAGACTCACTTCCTTCTGTCTCCCTCTTTGATGCCAAATTACTTTCAATTGGATAACCCAAAATATGCTTCCTATCTCATCTGGGATGACTGATTCCACTTAGAAGAAAAGCAAAGAAAGTCTTTTAAACACATAAAAATGATGGTCACGTTGATTTGCCAAAATAAACTTGGAAAAAAAAGGAGCGCAGGAAAGTGGAAAGTTACAAAGTGTTGAATGATGGTGGTGCTAAAAGATGATCCCACAATGAGTACCTGCATTTCATGAAACAAAGAACTAATGAGGAAACACACACGCGCACACACACACACACACACACACACACACACACACACACATACCCACACAGCGGCGTCATGCAAGCCAAAAATCTGGGGGGGCACAATTAGAGCGGGGGTCATGGGGATCCGTCCCCAGGAAAAGATAGAAAATAATGATGCAATTTTCTGCAATTTTATATATTCAAAGACTTCAGGGTTGTTATTTTAATACTTCATTAAATCAGTTTTTGTATCTCAGTAATCTCCCACTTTACATTAGGATAAACACTGTATATTTATTTAGAGATTTTCATGTCAAGTATTTGTGCTGTTATGATTATTGAAAATGACACTAACTTTTACACTGCTGCCATGTTTCTTGAAAAAGAGCTAAAGATATAGATATATGGAATTCAGTGTTTTGTTAACTATAACCTGTGATAGTGGTTATAGTGGCACTGGCATTAGATTCACACAGCTCTCCTTTACCAATACTAAATAGGATGCGATGCTATGCTATGCTATGACTGGTGAATCAGAAGGATACACAACTGGATTGAGGGATGGCTACTAACTTTAGCTGGTACTTATAGCCAACTATCTTGCAAAGCAAACTGTGCCTATATTTCTCATTTAAAGCTGCCTACACATGTTAAGAAAAATGCTTTTTGCTCAGCGCGAGATAGGGTGCAGAGTCTTGCTGAGGCAAAGCACAGTGCAGGTATAATATGCCATCAAAAAGTGTGCAAGGAACGCCATTCACTGTTTCTAGGCAACTACAACAGTTGCAGCTGCTATCTCATTGGTTGCGCTTTGAAAGGTTAGTGGCAACCAAGGTCAAAGCTGAAATAATCTGAACTTTGAGCGCAACGCTCGGTGGCAATTTCGAGCTCTACCCATAGGAAAATAGATAGCGATTTTACCGCTGATCATGTCTGGGCGGCTTAAGTGTGTATAACTAATTGCATTTAATTTTCACATGTTTGGAAAAAGGGATTGCTGCTCTACCACAAACCACTAACCACTTCAGCAGCACATCATTAAGCTGTAGCCTACTGTACATCTGCCAACCGATTTCATCCTGCAACTTTTGGAGGAAACAGGGAAAGAGGGTGTGTGTGACTTTTTGAGGTATGATCTATGACTTAATTAGAAGAAAATGTTTCACTCTTAATATAAAATCATCATAACTACATTATCAAAACTACATATTATCTTGACGAGGACTCCCTGACAGAAGAGATGTTCTATCTAAATGGGACCTTTCTGGTTAAATAAAGGATAAATTAAAAAAAAAAAAAAAATATATATATATATATATATGTATATTATAAAAATAATAGTAATAAAATCTAATATAAAATACAATAAAAATAACTTTAATGGGCATGATGCCTCTGCACACACACCCACACACATTGACTCAATTCCATCTAATCAGAGGATGTGAATAGACATGTCTGATAGCTCTTATCAAGAGGAAACCATCACTGAGTGACAGCAGAGCATCTGTCCAGACTGCTGTGTGCATGAAGAATAAATACTGTCCCACCTCTACATTAATATGTATCCGCAAAATTCACATAACGTTCATAACGCACAGCTGACACTCTGATTCAAATCAACAGCTTGTAGTTCAGTTTAGATTCCCTGCTGTTAACATCACTGTCGTAGCAAATAACACTTCTTCAGGATGTGCAACATCCTCTGTGGACAACATCATTAGGCTAAATGTCACGTCGGAGTGGGCATGTTTAGGAGGATTAATCATATCTCCTTGAGCATTATATTAAGCTACATGTTGAAAACCTGTTTGCCATGCATAAACCTGCTGAGGTCGTGTTTCTACATCAGTCCTGATGAAATAAAACAAAATATAATTTCAAAGAAAAACTCTTATCAATACGAATTCATGCCGCTTGGTACAGGCTTTTGTTTAAACAGGTTTACTCCATCATGAATTCATAGGTTTGATAAGAGAGGCACGAGACTAATTAAGTTATATCCAGCCGTTTCTGCATATAGTTGCTATGCTGTCAGCAAATATAAAGAGGATTTCAACAGTTTTTCAGACTCTGCCTCTACTTTTCTTGCAGTATCTGTATTCCCTATGACTTAATACAGTGATGCAATCTCGCTGGCAGCCTTCTCTGCACCGCTGACAGACGGGAAAAAAAAGCAATATGTGAAATAGTGAAGAAAATCATCGACAGGGTCTCACTTTACTGAGCTGGGAAATTTGCTGGACTTCTGCAATCAATGCTCTGAATCTGCACTTCGCTATCAGCCTCCTGGGACATTTACGATAACTGCCAAGCCAAAGTTGAGTCTGGAGCACAGTACGGTCACACAACTTCTTCTTCTCTACCAGTATTACATGAAATGTGGTGGTGAGTACTGTTCAAAGTGGGCTACTAAATCATGTGATCGCCTACCAGTTTTTGTGCTGTATGATTGTCCACCTAGGAAAGATAAGGAAGTGCAAAGTTGTTAGTTTAAGAACAGATGAGGCAATAAATAAGTTAAAAAACAACATTTTAGATGAGGATTGGTGATGCAGAGGAGGTGAATGTTGCATAAGATACTTTTTTTTTTTTAAATATACATGATTGTGTGACAAGAAATTTACTACAATTGGTGTGTGATAGGAAACAAAAGGGGTTGCAAAAAGCCTGAAGGAAAATAAAATCATTTATACAGAGATTTCACAAAATATAGAACTAAGTCCACTGAAATGAAATACAAGACATATTAAAATAAGCTGACAGTGACAATGAGACAAGCTAAGACCTTATTTTCCCATGTTTTTGTGTCTAAGTGACTAATATGGACAACATTTCTTTTAAATTGGTGCAGTATCGCTGTAACCGGCAGCCGCGAAACAAGCTGCAAGGGCAATTGCGCGGGGTCAATGTAACGCTAAGTCCACTAAAATTAAATGTTTTTGCCACTGACAGACTCAGATTGTTATTATAAGTGTCTGACAACACGGGTAGGATTTATACTTTTTGTCCAACTGGTGGATTTCGAAATCTACCAGCCGCCACTTGCAAATTTGACCAGCATGGCTGGCGACTGGTGCTAGTATCCAGCCCTGAACATTGTGGAATTGTTGTCCCCACTAGTCATAAATATGGGAAAAAAGGATCCAGATTGAAAAATACCGGCATTCCCCTTTAAGGCTACATGGAAACTTCTTAAGAGTGTGATATAGAATAACTCCCTGTCCACTACTTTAGTAAATGTTGGGCCTAATCTTGTGAGGTCTATGGAAGCACATGATGTCTGTAAATGTGGGACTAGAGGGAGTAAAATACTGCAGTCAAATCATCTTGGGACACGTAAGTGAAAATGAGATTCTGACTATTGTAAAGAAAAGCAAGAACAAAACATCAGCTGACTCACTAAATTACAACCGCTCAGACTCACGACCACCTACTATGGCACACTGCGCCGAGGCAGAGTCAGAGAAACCAACTCCCTCGAGTGTCGTAATTTGATGCAGCAGCGTGAAAAAAATGTCTACTTTTCCTCTGATTTTTTGTCCTTCTAAAATACTGCATTAACTTCTCAAATGATTATTTTCAGGAAACATTAAGTATACATTTAGTAAGAAATTCAACCTGCAAGTTGCTGTTTAAGCAACCATTGCGTCGCCTCACGTCGTCTGCGTCTTGGCCAAAAAAGTTGCACTCGAACACCCCGCAAAGACTACAGCCAACGGCCAACTACCATGTACATTCTGCGACTGCGTCAGATGAAATAACTCACACCAGGAGGCGGCGGTAGTCTGTATTCGTCACTCAAAAAGGGAAACTAGAAGACTGAGGACGACGGATAAATGAACCATATAAATTGTAAATAAATATAAATTGTTATGGTACATACATGAAATAATGCGGCGTTTGCTGACCATTTTCACACCACTCTTACCCACCACTTAGCTTCATTACAGATGGCCTTGTCGTTGTGAAAATATCCGTGTATTGGAATGAGCAGATGAACAATGAGAAGAGCCCTCTGTGTGCCCCCTCTTGACTTTACTCGTTTGCTTGCTTTCCTCACTTCCGTTTCTCTTCTTGTGCACTGATTCGTTTAAGCTGAACAGCCAATCAGAGTGATTTCTCTCACCGACGGGCTCCACCGCTGATTCAACATGCTGAATCGGTCGAAAAACCTCCGACACGGGCAGACTAGAGTCGACGGCGTGGGGACAAACCGCAAAAACTGGGCCGACAGACGCTAACCGACGGCCCCAAAGTGTCCGACGGCCGACCGTCGTCTTGGTGCGTCAGGTCCTTAAAAGCACTGGCAGACCATATGTGGTAGATCATTTCTGTTACTAGTGTTGAGAAAGGGGGCAGGTAATATACAATTTGTTTCTTCTCTCTGCTCATTTTAGTTCATGGAATGAGTATTATGTTGTTTCAGAAGAAGTTGGAAGTGTACACTGAAGTGACTGAAAACATAAAGAAGGAAATTGATTTTGTCATTAATGGACATATTCTGAGAAAGGGCTACCTGTACACAGTATATTCTTTACGAGTGGATCTAAGGTGGGAATGATTCCTCAGTCTAAAGCTCATTTACACCTGAAATCTACACAATATAGACTCGAGCGGTCGACATGGTCCTGTTACCGATACATTTTGAATTTTTCGATATTCACCTTCGCACAGTCCTCACACAATATCTTCATACGGTCCCTCACCATGCTGCAAACTCTGCTGTAGGGTAGACATTTCCACTATATATGGCCTATTGAGGCTGCTGTCCGAAATAAATTGTTCTCTCTGCCTCTTCTATGACAGATTGTTGAATATTGGTGTAAAATGGTGAGCCGAGAAAGAGGATCCTGCTCTGATTCTGAGAGACAAAAACACCCCTCTACATTTACCACTGATGTTATAGCTGACTGGGAACATTTCACTGGAAATATCTCCACATGACACTGAATGCATTTGACTAGTTATCCACAGGAGTGAGAAAAATACATAGCCAAACAGCAAAATATATGCAAGGTACATTGCCAGTAGCTGTTTGTTAACAGTACTTCACACTATTCCTTCTCCCTTGATGACACCTTAAATGTTCCAGCAGATAAATGCAGAGCACAGCTTGCTTGTTTCTTTGTGGAGAGTTGTCAAATGCCATTAATATTCATAAATCAGTCAGTAGCATTGCACATTGTAATTACTTGGCATTTATTATAATGCAGGTTTCTTGTTATTTGCATGATGCAACGGAAGAGAGTGGTGCACATGTTGCAGGCTTTTGGGTAAATCACATAAAGCAGACTTCTCGCATGCAGACACATGCATTAATCATGCAGGAGGTCATGTGTCTGAATCTGTGTAACTCCACAGTTGTAATCAATGTGATGGGTGGACTGACTGAGTTTGTTCATGCCCATTCTTTTTCCCCAAATACATTTTCTTGTGTATGGTATTCGGTTCTACTGGGTGTAGTTTAATTTCATTTCAAGATCTATCTTTCTGTCTTTCTTTATCTCTTTTCTGCATATGTTAAATATAGTTGAGTCATTTCCATGGATTTATCAGGTTTACAGCATCATAAACAACCCAGACACAATTGAGAATAAATTGTAAATTGTGTCACTTCACTGGAGAATGATCTACAATAAAGTGCAGTGACTTGGCTTATAATTAGAGCTGCAACTAACAATTATTTTTTCAATTAATCAATGGATTGTTTTGTCTATAAAATGACACACTGACAGTCCAAAACCCAACGATATTCATCAATTATTCTCATTTGAGAAGCTAGAAGCAGTTTTAAACTGTGATTCGTTTTCTTTAAATTGACTAATCAATGAAATGCTTTAGCACTCTTTCTAATGAGTAATTTTAAACGTATTGAAGTTTTCATGTAGTCACACCTAATCTGAAAAAAAAAAATACCACTTCCTACAATTCAGCTGCTTGCTTCATAAAAAGAATATGAAGCAAAGTACACAGTTTTTGGTGTCTTTATACTTCCAGTTTGAGATGCTGCTGTCTCAAAATCCCTGTCAGTAACTTGGGGCGACAGAGCACACAAGTTGACAATCAATCAGGTTTAATAAACGGTCAGTCAGGCATTGACTGAAAGCTCAGGTGCTGTCACTGTTGATTCTGCCAGAAGCTATTTTTGGGATCTTGATCAAGCTGCACAGCAACGAATCAAAAAGACATTGACTGAAGACTTAACTCTGTGGTTCATCCAGGGTAACCGCAGTTACAGAGCCTGCTCATATTTTCTTGGAATTATGTATATTGCTCATGAATTAATGATTATTAGTAATTATTATAAATGATGATTAGCATGGGCAGTAATCACTGTTAAATGATGGTAGTAAGGAGGTGATTTATATGCAAAGTGCTATGGAAATGGCCACAAGGCCAAGGACGATTTAAACATGAATATTAATTTACATTGTTTTGTAAAGTTGCATTAATCATTTATTTTTTCCCACATTAGGTGTCAGAAAAAATAAAACATACCAGAAAGACATACACAGCCCTGAAATTAATCCTGAGATGGTTGCAGCCTACCTTCAACATGTGGAAGTTGATTACAGGACATGTAATCAATATTAATTTTGTGTTTCCTGCATTTTCGTGTCCTGTTAGGAACAATGACATGATAGACAGCAAAAGTAAGGCTGTGCTTTGAGCTCAATGCAGTATGCTAACATGCTCATAATGACAATAGACCCCTTTCACAGCAGCTATTTAGACATGTCATTGCAGGGTAGACACAGGTGTAATTGATTAAAAATAATGATGGTCCTATTCTATTTAGCATGTCACAGCCATAATTAATGTTATTAATTACACCTGTGTTTACCCTGCAATAACATGCCAACATGGCTGCATGGCTGCAAACATTAGTATGCTAACATGCTGATTTTGATCAGGCGTCATGTTTAAAACGTTCCCCATCGCAGTGTAGCTTTAGCACGCTAATATTTGCTAATTGGCTACAACTAGCCTAATAATATACACCTGAGGCTATGTGGGGAAAACGCCATTAGTTTTTCAGGTATTTGGTCATAAACAGAAGTATTATGAGCGCTAAATTAGAGGTCAGGTGTTCATCAAAGTTATGATAACTCATCTTGTGGGGAACTAGCTAAGCTAATGTCTGTAACGTTACCACATTTCAAGGCAAACCATCCAATAGTTGTTGAGACAATTCACTCTGAACCAAAAATGAGAGCTAGATGGATGTCATTTGGTAAAAAAAAGACTAAACAAAAACTGAAAAAGGCAACTTCTAAACATCAGTATAAAGTTACAGTATGTTACAACCATTCAGAAAACTTCCTCATAACTTACTAAGCTGTGAATAGCCGCAGTGGGATCGTGTCCCTTCAAACGGCTCGTAAAAACGGTAAACTTGACCTCACTTGAATGCACCAACTTTATCACCTTATAAATCTATTATTTGGACCGAGGGAGGAAGAATGTGACATCGATGCTGAATGTTATCAATGTTATCAATAGCACCTTTAAGTATATTTTGATGCTAATACTTTTGTATTTTTACTTGTAACGATTATTTGACACTGTGCTACTTTTACTTAAGTAAAAGATCTGAATACATCTTCCAACTTAGAGCAAAACACAACAATAACATGGTTATAATGCAGTTAAGATGTGTGAAATCAGGGCAACTTTCATGCTCTGTGCTCTCCATATTTATGCATATGAATGAACCCAATGCTGTCAACTCAATCAGCTGTTCACTTCGACCAATCTGATACCGCTACGCCCTCCGTCAACCAATCACCTCGTCGCTGTCAACATTTAAAACTGTTCATCTCTGGGCTGCTTTCAGCTGTCATTTCAGTGCTTCCTCCTTGATACTCCCTCACCTCCCCTCCACCTCCAGCGTTGATCAGATCCAGACCCTCATTGTGATTCAGGGTCCAGGACCGGTGAGCTCATCCCAGATTCTGCTCCATGTCTCATCCATCCGTCCTGAGGTGAAGATGGAACTCCAGGAAGAGCTTTCTTCATTGGACGCCAAGTCATCGCCAGGTCTTCTGTTTCTATTCTGGCTTCATGTAAATAATCATTTAGACTCTTTCTACCTCTTTAGCCAAAAAATTATAACTTTTCTCTTCACTTTTCTTTCAGTCTGTAATGATACTCACCTTTGGTTTAATAACTAGCGAATGATTGTGAAAATTACATAGGATCCAATGACGTATAACAAGTTTAAGTACAAGTTAAGTAACCAAATTCACTGTAACTGTAGTTCCATCTAATCTCAAGGAACTCAACAACTCTGAAGCACAAATTACTAAAGCACAATGCGAGACCAGAAAGTATTTACCACATTAACTCCAGGGTAATGTATTCTGTGAGATGACAGAAACATCATTATAACTTTGGTCTTCCTTTGTTATCTCTAGCTGTGTTCGGCCATTGGGGACAATACTTACAATTACCACGACTGATTTATAACAATATCAGAGTTTTATATGATTTATGCATCGATGTAATAAGGAACTTGTATTTGTCAGGTATTTAATGTGTCAAAAATAGACATTCCCAACTGTTTTTCCCACAGACTGTATATACGAAGTGGACGTAGTCACCGTGACGTCACCCACTGGTTTGTGGACTGCCGTTTTGAAGCCTTGAGTTTGGCATTTTGACGTTGCCATCTTGTTTTTTTGTGACACTAGAGGGTGGAGCTAAGTACAACTGAACGCTGAATACGATATTTTTAGGCACCCAAAATGTTACAAGTAACTATCATGAACTGAAAACACACTGTGAAAGGGTTATTCCTGGTAAGGGTTACTAAATGAACATCATGCTGTATTGAAGAAGACTTGAAACTCGCAATTGAGACCATAAACTCATGTTTACAATGTTTACTGAGGTAATAAATCAAGTGAGAAGTAGGCTCATTTTCTCATAGACTTCTATACAATCTGACTTCTTTTTGCAACCAGAGGAGTCAAGTAATGCAAGTTTAAGTTTAAGGCACTTCTGCATCGGCTTCACTTCTCTGACCTGGAGGTTGCCACCTGGATTTTCCTCAATATTCCATCGTATTATGATAATATAGAATTACATACACTGAGATAGAGGATTTTGTTCATATCGCCCACACACTCCTATCTCCTGTGTTTACTTCATGGTTCCTGGTTTTGTAGGCGTGAACGTCCCTTTGGGCTCAGGCACACACAGTGCTCATGTACTCTACTAAGGCATCCCTACAGGCCTTCTGCTGTTTGCAGTTCAACAAGAACTTAATGGAAATCCTACAATGCAAACACCACACGAGGATGCTTTGCCAACGCTTCGCTGTGCCAAACATAATAAATACTTAAAATCGGTGTCTGAGGACAGAGCTTATAGAGAACATGTCAAAGAACTGATGCTGACCCAACCACTTCTCATACCTAAAAATAAACTTTTCTCAAATAAGTTTCCACTGTGCAGATAATTGCTGTCGGTGCGAAGCGATTCTTCTTTGGTAAAGGTCACTCGATTCATAACAGCGTGAAGAGTGGCCATCGCTCATTAGGAGAGAGTTTCACTATCCCGTCTAACCTGGCATGAGCTGCACTTTGCTGACATTTCAGATCAAACACACTGATCAGGCCCACTGGTTTCACCAACTAATGGGTCTGAAATACCACTGCTGGACCTAACGGCAGGAGGATCTTTGGACAAGACATTTCCTTAGACAGAACAGAATTAAACGGCAACGATTTTTTGGAAGAATCCCATGAATACATTTCCCCAAAGTACAGAGAGAGACTTCCCCCTCTTTACTGTTCCTCTCACCTGTAGGGTTTGAGTATTTGATGTGGCAGAGCCTGCTTAGTGGGTGCAAATTCCTTATGGGCATCCACTGCTGTGCTTTCCTACTTTGTATAAAGATCTACAGTATCGCAGAGAGAAGGAAGGAGAGAGACATTGAATTAAACAGCGAGATGCACTGTGTGTCATACTCCACTGAAATCCGCAGCTTAACATCCTGTGCCCAGACACCCCAGAGAGCAGTGTAAAGCAATTATTCCAACACTTGCTATTCATTCAGGCTAAAAGTGCATGCAATTCTCGGAGCATACCGAAACGCGGTAAACAAAAAACATTGTACAAAACATGATTTGGTACCTGCCAAGCTAATAATCCTCAAAGAAATAGAAATCTCTTTAGTTCTAGTTTTAATACTCCATAGTTTTTGGTTCCTAAGATGTCATTCCAAGTGCCTGCGGGCAAATGTTTCTGGAGCTGTGCTGCATCACGGTGCTGCAGCTCTGGCACCCTGGAAATAGGGTACATTTTAGGAGCTTTTATGCATACATAAATTAATGAGGACCGTGGAGCTTTTGTTGAGATGGAAACCCGCATGAACATGTCCCCCGGCGCTGTGGCCATACACCCGCTGTCAATGCAAATCACCCCCCCGGTGCTGGCTGACAAACTGGAGTGTGAGGTGTAGCTGCTGTTGTGCTCAATAGGAGGAGCTGTTGACTCACCACCGTCAGCTTTTTGAGCTAGTTAAGATCTAGATGTGTTGTGATTCATCTGATGACAGCCAAAACAGCAGCACGCTGCTCTGTGAGAAGCCAGTTTAGTCAGAGTGTCCAAACTCTTCAGCTGCAGACCTGTTGGTCCATGACCAACGTGGACAAGCTCAGAAGTGATGCCCCTCTGTGTTCCTCTAATCCACTTTCCGCTGCGATTGTTTATCTTATTATGGACCACACAGCCGGCATCCTCTCACCTGCTCGCTCAGGGGACGCCGTAATCATAATTAAGTAGATGAGGATGCCTTCAGGACGCAACATGAGAGGAAAAGGTAATTAAGGGTATCTCGAGCATCATGATATCACCCAAAAGAACCTGGTTATCTCCACAATTATACCTTAAACGTGATGGATTTATGAACTCATTCTAAGAAATCCCCCCCAAAATGCCCTTAAATTTAAAAATCAAGGCTCAGTATTTGCTAAAAGCTTAACATCAATAGATGCCCAAGGGCGTCTTCAAACATCCCTCCCAGTGACTCCACAAGGTGGGAGTCGTCCTGCGGCGTCGTCACCGCCGGGGAGGTAAATCACACCCTCGGATAGCTTTTCGCTTGCGTACACCTTGAATGGAATTAATGAGGAGGCTCCTCACTGCGTCGCAGCGTTGAGAAGACAACAGTGAATGGAGAGCGGCATTCACCAGGGGACTGCTGCTGGATTTAATTAGTCTGTGTTTACCTCCTTGTGCAATGCCCAGAGAATCTGATGCACAATCGCAGGCATGTTTGTGCGTGCACTCACTCACCCACAAACAGCTGTAAGAGAGATAAATTGCGAGCGCCTGCAGTCAATCAGTGCAGGAACGGCAACTCAGTTGGGAGGAAACGCGAGGCAGAAAGCAGCTTCTGAAAGAGAAGAATGCAGAGTATTAGTGTTTTGAAACACTAAACCTAATGAGTGAGAGAGGTGTGCTAGTTTGTGTCATCAGGGATGAGATCAAGTCTTGCAGTGTGGAGAGGAAGTGTAGCGATGCACAACTTCTTCTTCTCTCACGATCCCAAGTGCACCATCAAGCAGGAAGAAGTTGAAAAGTGTGGATTTGCAGCTCCTCATCTATCAGAAACATCATCATCATAACAAATAACTGGAGGATGTGTCATAATAAGAGAGAGACAGCCTTGATCTTTGCTCTTGAACATTGCTACGACTACATATACAAAAATAATGCACCGGAATTCACTCTTTCCTAATCACGCTAAACAGAAGCCTACAGATGGAGGTGGGCTGGAGGTTACATACTGTATTTAACATGCAGACAACTCCACTCCCATGACAGATAGTTTGCTTTTCACCCATGAAACCCTCTTTCCGTTCAAACCAACGCCGTTAATAATGGACACACGCACACGGAAGGAAAAGCCTTGTAGGAGCTCGTAGGCAAAACGTACTCATTCCCCATTATTAATTCAGGTACGAGGAGTAGTACGCTGACAAGTGCACGAGCGCTAATTTTTCAAATGCAATGCCCGTAGGAGATGGAGGAGGCCGACGAGAGCAAATCATGTGTAATAATAAACCTTTGTTTCTCAGAGCGACGAGGGAGGAGAGCACGCCGCCAAATAGCCCAGTGGAGGCGCATTAAGAATGCTTGACTGGGCTTTTGGGAGGAACCTCCAGTCCTGGCGGCGAGAGCTCTCTATCTGGCAAAGACGGAGAAGAAAAACTCCCCTCTGAAGAGCGTTGTATAACCACTTAATATATGGATCCAGGAAAGTAGAACACAAACACACACACACACACATACCGTGGTAGCAACAGCACACAACAACTTCCTCACCAATTAAACATCATTAACATGATCCCCCAGGTGTGCTTCCCAGTAAAGTGCGGTGCTGCTGTGCGTTGCCTTTAGCCAGGCTGAGAGCCAGACTTCATTTGCTTTTGAAAGACACAAATGCCCTTATGTAAGGTACTAAAACCAGCCTTGAGTGCATCTACTCTAAGAACAGAAAAAAAGGTAGACGTCGGAAAAAACATAATGCCCTTCAAGCAAGAATGGGCACAAACTTTAGATGTAGACCACTTGTCTTTGTACAGGTGCATGTGTGTGTGTCTGCCAGGACTGTTAGTGAAGGTTGGCAGGCTGAAAGATGTTTGTACAACTGCACTACAACCACACACTTATTTCACAACCAGCCTCTCCGAGCATATATAAAATACAACATTTTTTATATACTCAAACGTCTTTTTTATAATCAAAAATATCATCCAAGCATTTACAGTGTATTACAACAAATGATTCTATGCAACTGTTAACAGCCTTTACAGAAAATGAAGAAATATATCCATTTTTGATCTATTTTACAAACCAGGAACAGCAAAAAGAGAAGAGAGGGAGGCCAAAGGGTTGGGAGGTTTGTGTGTTCAGTGTTCAGTTAGACCCTGATAAGCCTCCTCGGTTAGCCCTGTGGTCCTGGCTCACACTGACACCATACAGAGCCAACCGCAGGCTCAGAAAGCACAATACCCGACCCACGTGGGGCCATAACTACGTAATAATCCAGTGACTGTAGGAATCGGTGGTCTTCTGTGACACCCGGAGAGCTGTTATGTCTAAAAATATTTTGAGTTCAAGCTCATGAAGATTTTGCCACCGCGGTTTGGTGTCAACTTTCCCGTAACCATGGAGATGCCGAGTTTGTACGTCTCTGCCACCTACAGAGTCCCTGAAATGCTCATGTAACATTCCCTCTTGATCAGAGATCTGTGCTCAGTCTTCTGTGTCCTTGTACAGTCCACCGTCTTTGATATTCGTGGGCTTTATACTGTGTCTTTCGCATCTCTACAGGCGTCCTTATGTTGTCTCGTCCGCCTTGTCGTCTCTTCCACGTCCCCAGAAGCGTCAGCGGCAGAGTACTATGTGCTCTTGATGCCCTGGAAGCCGCAGAAGTTCCAGCGTTTCTCCAGACTGGCTCCGACGCCGGTCATCTCCTGACTGAAGGTGCAGGGCAGCCGAGTAAGAAGAGCCTCCACCTCACTGGTGTTAATCTGTGGAAACACATCAGACCAGCGTTAGACAAAGAACAAAGTCCACAGAGACTGCACGTATACACCTAGAGTCACTCTAAATCCATCTCCAAGTTGCCATTTTATCACAAAGTTTGGAAAACTTGATTTTGTATGAATGCCAATCAAATCTTTGAGAAACACAGACACTGCTCCGGTCTACAGTCTGTCACCAGTGACTTGCTGCTGCTGCTGCTGCCTGCAGTGTTTCATTCAATTTTAATCATCCTTGAAGCTTGTTTTTTGACAGAATGGACCACGATGTTTTAATGGACTTTTGAGAAATGTTGTTGGCATTAGAGATGTGAATCTTAAACTCAAGCTACTGTACACGTACTATGACTGTGAGCAATTAAAAAACAAATACAATCATTGTGTTGACCGGCTGTCTGTTACAAAGGCTCCACACAAAATAGCAGCATATAACTCGAACTTATCACTTCTGCAAACATCTGTTCTCCTGTTTTATGTATACCTCTGTGATCGAGACGATCCCAATGTTAAGTAGCGATCAATATCAAAATATGAAGTGTTCCAACTTCAAAAAATGTCTGTTAAGCTCTCTTCTCGCTAAGTCACAAATGTGATTTAATTTCAAGTGCATGGTATTTTTTTTAATTGCCAACTATTTCGAAAATCGATAAACCAGTTTGAGTATTATTTTAAGAAAAAAAAAAGGACTAAATTCTCTGATTCCAGCTTCTTAAATGTGAATATTTTCTGGTTTCTTTACTCCTCTATGACAGTAAACTGAATATCTTTGAGTTGTGGACAAAACAAGACATTTGAGGACGTCATCCTGGGCTTTTGGAGACACTGGTCAACATTTTTCACATTTTCTGACATATTATAGACCAAACAGCCATAAATGTATGTTTAAATAAATTTGTGTTTGGAATCAGTGTGCAAGCTTTTCCAAAAGCCTTGCACCTTTTTCCCTTTTTATTTTTAAAATAACACATTATTTACAAATAGTAGTGAGTAGGTCATGCTGCTATGAAAAATGCTAATTTGTTTTTGCAGTTCCAAAAAAAGGCCCTTTTTAACGAGCCCTTGCCGAGTCAACCGATGAGTTAACTTTGGACGTTGCTCATACATCCACACTTTATTCTTCTACACACTCCACACCCCCTCTCTACTCACACCTCCACTGCAATCAGAGAATCATAGTGCAAGTAAATTTATAGCCAGAGTTTGACGGCATAGCCGCCACCTGACTAAGCGTAATCTGGCTCACACCACTCGGGTGGGCCGAGGATCATCAGTCATCTGAAATCCTGAGGTGACACCGCCAAAAAACCCACTGTAGGCGACCCACACTGTGTTGCATTAATAACTAGGATGTTGGAGCCCCGTGCTGATGTCAGGATGCATTAAGGTCCATCATGGGGAGATAGGACCGCCGTGACATCACAGACAATGGAGCCGTGTGTGGAGCCGGTAGATAAGCAGAGAGCACTGGGCTTGTTGTTGGAGAGTCTAGTCAGTGATATTGACAAAACTCTGTGGGCTGCTTGATGTGTGTAGCGAGAGAGTCGATGTGAGAACAACAGATGCACGGGCAAACTCATACGCACACAGACAGACAAGCGTGGGTGTACGCTCACATACACACAACACACAAACACACAGACACACTAGACAAAAAGCCCCAAAAGGCATGAGAGAACACACTCTATTCTTTGCATGTGTGAGTGAGTCACGGTGGTGATGAGCATATTCAAAGCCACAGAGAACAGTGATTTCTTGGGGCAACCCTGCGGACGCAGAGACAAAGTTTTTTGACAAATTAATTCTTGAGTAAGTTTTAAGTAGCTTGAAATTTGACGGTTACAGCCAAGATGTTTAATGTGTCTTCTGTCTGGCCGGCTGCAAAGGGAGCGGCGACATCTGCCAATTTTTTCCTGAAGGTCTCCTTGTCAGGGCGGAAAGCAGAAATGGCCATTAATCTCAGTGTTACCTGCTGGAGGTGACATTGGAAGTTGGCCTTTTGAAAGCCTTGTGTAAGTGACGGTGAAGAGCGATATTACGTCTGAAAATGCCTCCGCAGAACGATGGGGATGAAATAGCTGTGCTTCGCCAGACAGAGTGGAAAACCGAGGGTGGTGTTTGGCTTCAAGTGTCAGAATGAAGGATCTAGTTTTAATATGTTCCGGCGTCGAGGGAAATCTCACAACAAGCCAGATATGGTGAGACATATAGGTATGACATTTCAGCATAGAAGAGTGAGAGAAACTGTCTCCAAAGTTTAAGTTCTCAGAAACAAAGTTTTTTGAAGTATTTTGGATTCTACTTCCAACCAAACATAAATTTAGAGATTGTTTCTGATGTTGTTTTGGGTTTTTGTGTGACTGACTGTCTTTTTCTCAATGAATGTTTCCTCTGTTGTACTCAGGTCCAGAAATAGGGGGCAATACCAATATTCCAATCCAGTATCGAATCCATTTATCACATAACAATCCTTTGTCTAGACACCTTTTCTTGGCTGAGAAGCCAGAAACACTACAGTTTTAATGAACGTTAAATTACTAGCTGTATCCTGCTGAGCTTTACGAGCTACTAACTCCAAATACCGAAGGGTAAATTAATGCTAGATGATCAGCTAGATCATTTCCCCAGAGAAGAGGCGGCACTCTGTTGGTCCCTGTTGAACAATAAAAACGCACAGTGGCGTTATGAAATGATGCGTCTTTCCACTCACAAACAATCTTTGGCTGAATATAGACACCAGCTGCAGAGAGCATATTAACCAGAGGACAGCCAAAACTGTTCATTTTTTAGCGGTTACAGAATTAACGCCAATTATCTGCAGCTGATCTAATCTGCCACGGGTCATGTCTGTCCTTTAAACCAGTGACAGTCAGATCAAAAAAAGGCTGGTACTTTTATGTTTTCCGTTGCTCTTTGCTAATAAGAAAGGTTTGATATGAGATTCGTTAGCATTGGACCTTAATGAACCCATCCCTAGTCAGGCATCCCTCTTGCAAAAGAGATCTTTAAAGTACACAATCTAAATCTAGCCTATCCTATCCTGATTATTTAAACGGATAATACGACATTTTGGCAGAGTTCGATGAGAATATCAATACTGCTTTCCAAAATGTCAAACTATTCCTTTTAAGTGCTTCGGCCACACCTTTAAAGGGATAGTTCGGGTGAAGTGGGGTTGTTTGAGGTACTTAACCATAGTCAGTGTATTACCTACAGTAGATGACGGTCAACACGCCCCCAGTTTGGAGAAGCAGACAGGAGTTACCGCACAGAAGCAAAGCAATGCACTGCCGTGGACGGGGCTGGCAGCAAAACATATTTTAGTCACCTAAAAGAAAGGCTCACCTAAAAAAAAAATCAATATCAGTTGAAGTTTACGCTATATTTAGAATATTTTCACTGTTTTACCTTGCCGTGAGACAGCCCTTTCTGACAGGGAACTGAAGGCGTTGTATCAATCTATGCTCTTGCCAAAGCCACCAGACTCCATTGAAAAAAACTGTAATTTTACCTCGCAGAACACGGGGGGTTGCTGGTCTACCTCTGCCTTGATCGGTTAGTTTGTTTGTGATATTGTGTGATTCTGGTGAATCTGAACTAACCAAAGTCACACTATAACACAAACAAACTACCTGATCGAGGCAGCGGTAGACCTGCAACTCCTGTCTTCTGCGAGGTAAAACTACCGCTTTTGTTCAATGGAGTCTGGCTGCTTTGGCCAGAGAGCATAGATAACGAAACACAGACTATATAGCCGTTTCACGGCGAGGTAAATGAGCGAAAATATTCTATTTTAACCTTTCTTTTAGGTGGCTAAAGTACGTTTTGCTGCCGGCCCCGTCCACAGCAGTACAATGCTGTGGTTCTGTGCAGTAACTTCTGTCTGCTTCTCGTCATCTACTGTAGGTAATACGCTGACTATGAATAAGTACCTCATACAACCCACCTCAAAACACCCAAACTATCCCTTTAAGACTCAAAAGCGTCCATTTCAATGGAAAGGGCTGTAAAAGCATGAAGGAGCACTGCTAATGCATTGAGGGTCTGTGTCTGTACTACACAGCAGGACCCTGGCACACAACAAGCCCATATGTCAGCCCTGTAGGGGGTACTGACACAGCGTCTGTACGGGGTGTATCTAATCCAGAGTGATACCGAGGGCCGGCTCTGCTAATCTACTCCACAGTCTTGATTCATGCGTGCCTGTTACCTTGGTGTCCAAACGCTGCAGGTAGGAACAGATGTACTCGATGCTGGCTCCAAACGGGTGGACGTGCAGGAACGTCGAAATGATCCCTGAGGTAGAACAAACAACATGTTAAAAGCAGAGACACGTCACATACCTCCAGTTTCTGTCACCTGTCAAAAAAAAATGTACAAACTGCCAACGGATGTTCTCCTTTTCTCCTCTGACTGAGTCTAACGCGAGCTTCGAGTGGCTTCTCCCAGAGTCCCAGCACTGTTAAGAGCCTCTTGTATATTGTGGCTCCAGATTAGAGGGAGTGTTTAATGACAGCTTTGATGCCGTTGTCTCTCATCAAAGCCATGCTCTCCCCCAGCTCATACAAACCATCTGCTATCAGCTCGCAGGCAGGGCCAGGAGAGAGATAATCCTCCACCTCTGCTTACTAACCACCTATAGAGCATCGAGGGTCCAACAGTTGAAACAAACACACACACAGTGTTAAAGTCACGACGCTTTCCACTGGCTCCAACACTAGAGCAACAATAAAACAATCACTTGAGACTTTTAAGAGGACATTACAACTTCAAGGCTTCATTTTTTTGTCACCTGCAGGAGGAAACTTCAACACAAACAACGTTGTAGCCTGGAGCTGCCAATGAACACGAGACTGACTGGGAGTCTAATGGTCCATTCAGATACAACACAAAGTAGAAAATTCATGTTGATTTATTTGCATAAAATCGCCCACTGGAGTGGTTTTGATGCCTGTGTTTATTTGCCTTCAAAGAGCCAATGAACATGTTCTCCAACAGACGTTTGATGTAACTACAAGCACCCACTCTGTGTGCAGATTGCCAGAGTGTCGGAGCTTGTATTAAGACTCACATTAATTATCAATAAATTAGGGCTGTCAATCGATTCAAATATTTAATCGCGATTAATCGCATGATTGTCCATAGTTAATCGCAAATTAATCACAATTAATCTGTTCAAAATGTACCTTTAAAAGGGAGATTTGTCAAGTATTTAATACTCTCATCAACATGGGAGTGGGCAAATATGCTTTCTTTATGCAAATATATGTATATATTTATTATTGGAAATCAATTAACAACACAAAACAATGATAAATATTGTCCAGAAACCCTCACAGGTACTGTATTTAGCATAAAAAATATGCTCAAATCATAACATGGCAAACTGCAGCCCAACAGGCAACAACAGCTGTCAGTGTGTCAGTGTGCTGACTTGACTATGACTTGCCCCAAACTGCATGTGATTATCATAAAGTGGGCATGTCTGTAAAGGGGAGACTCGTGGGTACCCATAGAACCCATTTTCATTCACATATCTTGAGGTCAGAGGTCAAGGGACCCCTTTGAAAATGGCCATGACAGTTTTTCCTCGGCAAATTATTAGTGGCGTTAAAATAAATTTGCATTAACGAGCAATTATTGCGTTAACTTTGACAGCCCTACAATAAATATTTAAAAAGACGAACATTCAAACATATTTAAAAGTCAACAGAAACTCAAACTGTGCCCTTATTTTACACCACATTTCCTCCTTTGAGTCATACAACTCAGGATAAATGCAAACTGTGACTATTAGATTTTTCTGAATCTGATGGGAATCCCAAGCTTGTGCTTTACAGTGTCAGGACAATTTGTAGCTCAACAAGGAGGCAGGTGAGCTTTCACCTTAAATTGCACCCGCTAGAGCAAATCGCTGCTCGAGTATTTCCACTGACTTTGTGCTTTGTGCTGCATCTGAAGGCACCACAAGAATGTCCGCTTGAGTTTTTTACAGCACTCACACCTGCTGCCAGTTTCCAACAATGCCACGGCCATGGTAATCTGCTCGAGTGCCCTGGGCAAAACTGAGCCGTAAGCCCCTTCAGACCCCCCTTTCCCACCACTCTGTGAATCTTGCATTATCCCAGCCCCTTCAAATACCCATCACGTATAATACCTGCAGCTCCAGAAACCAACCAATAATCGTGTGCTGGAATACTTCCTTCACCCCAGGTTCATGCTGTGTCAATTACTTAATGGTATTTTTATTTAATACAAATTTATTTGGGAATATGCACCCACATTGAGGTCTCAGTGTATTTAAAACGAGAGGGCTTGGGGTCGTGGCTGCAGCAGACCATCACACAATGATGCCCACTTTATGCAGCAGTGTGCTTGAAAGTAAGTTGAACCTTACTCTCAAGCTCTCTTTGTTACTCTTCATACAACTACTACTGTCACTTTCAACACCGTGAATGCCGAGGGGAGAGCTTTCAGACAGCGAGTGGTTGCCGCCTCTATTGTTTACACAATGGCAGACGTGCCGTCGAGGTCAGCGGCAGCGGCGGCAAAGAGAGGGAGGGCGACCGTTCAACTTATTTATTTATTACAAGTTGCTGCTGCAGCTAGCTGTGTGACCACGGCAACCACAGCTACAGGGAAAAGATACAGGAGCTGATTTCACTGTATCTGAGTTCCCTGAATGATACAGAAGATTATTGGAGCAACATCAGCTTCAGAATCTGATTATTTGGTCTGGAACAATAAGCAACTAGTAAGCAATGTGACCCAACTAATACAGCAGCGGCTTGTAGTGCGGCGGTGGCGTTGCGCTCTGCTGCCACTGATTCAAAATGGAGGCAACTGCTCGCAGTTTGAAAGCCCTTTAATACTCTGAGAGAGATGAGGGAGGCGGTGGGGTGCAGCCCTGAGGCAGCTTGAGTAGCAGTGTGGCCATTTGGAGCACGTATAAACACTTTAGCCTCTAGACATGAACCCTGAATGGTAATGGGATTTATTGTTTTGTTTTTTATCAATTTAGGTGTCGAGAATTGTGGAATTTCACTGGTATTGGTATCGACTACTACATTTCTGGTAGCGTGACATCTCTAGTTCCTACTGCTACTGAGCAGCTCATAGGTAAAAATACAGCAAAAACAAAATTTAAGTGATATTATCGATGCAAGAGTGAGACTTGTGTCAGCGTACCAACTAGCAGCGCCTCCCTCTCGGAGTGGACAGGACTCGGTGGATGCTTCTCTGTAGGACCTTCCTTCTCCTGACTGCAGGACACCACTGTTGACACTGTGGCTTCCTGCACACACACACACACACACAGTCACACAGTAGGTTACTGAAATGAATCTGCTACCAGCCGCAGTTTGACTGTGACTGACGAGAAGTAAACAAGCGTCAACTTAAGCGGATGCACGCCACGGCACACAGCAAAAAGACAAACAGGAATAAGGATGAACACATCAGAAAGTTTCACCACCGACACGTTAATACGGAGAGACAATGAGGATGAGGATAATGAGGCGAGGGAGAAGGTTTTTGCCAGCAGCTATATACTGATAAAGGGATGAAATGCATGTCACACACACACAGACACAAAAAAAAGAGACGAGTGTAAGAAGAACAAATAGAGAGAGAGGGAGGGAGAGACTTGGAAGGGAAATGATCAAGCTGTTTGTTTCAGATCTTTGACAGGTGGCAGAAAAATGGCAGAGGAATAACAGAAGAGTTGTTGTCTGTTTGTTGTCCTACATAGTATTGTGTGTACTATTTTCCACTTATGGTGTGGGATGCCTGGTGGCCCTTTTCTGTTTTTAATCTATCCATAACACTCGGCGACTGTGTGGGAGCGTAGACATACGCACATGTGCGAGCCATTTTGATTTTATGACTCCTTTATTTCCTAACCCAGTTGTGTCTGGGTGATTTATTCACCGACAAATGCAGTTGCAGTGAACTGGATTGGCCTGTAATGATCTGTCATGTCAGTGGGAGAGGTTAGAGAGGAAGTCATAGGAGAGAGAGAGAGAAGGGAGAATGAGGACACAAAACAATATCTGGAGAGGAGCAGAGAGGGCTCAACCTTTTTTCCACTTACACTGGTTTGATTAGCGCTCTCCTCGCCGCCTCTGTCGTCTTGCGTCGACGTCTCCAGCTGCGGCACATTAGAAACATATGAGGATAAAGCCACAGAGAAACAAGCTAAGCGCTAATGTAGACAGACGAGGGGGAGCGAGGTTGCACACAGCGTGGTGTGCAAAAACAGACAAATGGAGGCATTGTTTATTTTTAGAATAATGCCCAGAAACATGCTGATTTTGAGCAAACAAGGAAAGCAGAGACGCTGAACTCCGTATGGATATAATTATCTCTTTTTGAGTCAAAATTGGCACAGAACAGTCAGCTATTAAATTTGCAACAATGAAAGACTTTGTGAGTTCTGATTTCCTGGGAATATATTAGTGCAGAGATAATTACTCCATTGTTCGATCAGACTGGTGCTTCTCAACCTTTTTTTTGGTTTCCAAGTAGACCTATACGGTGGGCTTGAGTACCCCTTCACAGTCCCACTTCAATAGACAGGATGTCTCTTTGTTCTGTTGCCTTTGTGCAACTATCAAGAGTGGCAGAAGCCAACTTTAACCATTTATTATACACTACTTTATTCATTTCACTGTTCTGCTCACTTGCTTCTAAACTCTTTCATTTTGTAACACCTGGTGTTAAGGTGTTAAAACTGAGCCTGTGGTAGCTGGAAGGTTATTGTGACAAATAATATATTACAAAATCATAATTTCTATTTGTTCAAATCAGCGTAGCTCCTCTGCAATCTTTTCACATACTCCTGGTTGGGAACAGAGACTGTATATAAAGATGGACGACATGACAGCTCCCCTAAAAGTGAAGCCAAAACATCTTGATCTCCCCCTGGTGGCTGGCTGCAGTGTAGCTCATAAAGCCCGCCTCCTCCATGTTAGCGGATGGGACATGAGCCAAACTAAAAGGTCAAAGTACACATCAAATACATCTTTCCTCAAAGTTGGTTTCTGTCATTTTAGGTAGTTCTTATCCCGCTGATGTATGTTCAAGTGTTCATTTTTCTGATAACTTTGGCTTTAATTAGTTATTTAATGCTATAAAAAGGAGGTGAGACGTCATGATTGAAAGCTGTGAGACTTAACTTTCCATAACCGTCACGAGTCTGTGTAATAGAACATGTGTCAATTTGATCATACATGTATTTATAGAGATATTATGGTTAGTTGTTAAACACAGTTGCTAGCCAAACAGCTACCGTGGTGCTAACGTAGCAGCTAGGCTAAAGGTTTTTATAACATTATAAATTGAGTATCTTTAGGTTCTGTTGGTTGGACAAAACAAGGGAAAATAATAATAATAAAATGTCAGAAAACAGTGGCATTGTTTGCCACTGTTTTCTGACATTTTATAGACTCCACACGAACATCAGTTCACTTGTCAGTGTGTTGTAGGAGCTGTATTACGTCCTCTGTGGCTCTGAAGGGAGCTTTCAAAAGTCTGCCACAAGGCTTTTAAACATCGAGAGCGAGTGTATAAAAAACGGTGGTTGTTGAGTTTAATGGACATTTACCAGACAGTAAGGATCTGATGAAAAGACGCTGTTGCATTGCATTATGGTAAGTGTAGGCTTGAGTATTTTTGGAGCTTGACTCATACTAAGGACTAAATATCAGGATGCCTCAGCCTCTGCTGCTTCGAATCTGACCATTTTTCTTTTAACGCACCTCTGGAAGTCCATCAACTTTACGTACTCCTTTAATCAGAAAGATAATCAACAACATTAAATAATCCTTAGTTGCAGCACTAAAATCTAATGCAAAAGGCATTTGTTTTGATCATAATAGTAATAATATTAATGTCCCTGGTGTCAATCCAGTAACGTGACGTGTGGCGGTAGCAGGAGCTGTGATTGGACCGGTGAAGGATAACTGACGGCATGAAGAAATCTCTTCACCATGACAAATAACTCACAACAGCCGCTAATCTTCAGAGAAACATACACCCCAAAAATTGATTTCTCTTTCTGCATTTAATGAGTCTGCCTCCTCATGATTCATGTTTGCCCACAT
>CAKAKR010061084.1:0-131959 GCA_916700685.1 Adelosebastes latens | reverse complement strand
AGACATCATGATTGACAGCTGTGAATCTTAACTTTCCATAACCGTCACGTAATAGAACATGTGTCAATTTCATCATACATGTATTTATATAGATATTATGGTTAGTTGTTGTATCTTTCTAGCCAAACAACTACCGTGGTGCTAACGTAGCAGCTAGGTGGCTCACGCTAACAGGCTTTGGCCGTGCTCGGCTCGTGATTGGCTCAGGTGTGGGTGTGGGCGGGACCTCAATACCGCGATTAAAACATACATATTTGCCGCTTTTCTCGGTTTTATTACATTATAAATTGAGTATCTTTAGGTTCTGTTGCTTGGACAAAACAATCATTTTGGCTCTGGGAAAAAATGCCACTGTTTTCTGACATTTTATAGACTCCACACCAACATCAGTTCACTTGTCAGTGTATTGTAGGAGCTGTATTGCGTCCTCTGTGGCTCCGAAGGGAGCTTTCAAAAGTCTGACACAAGACTTTTAAACATCGACAGCGAGTGGATAAAAAACGGTGGGTGTGGAGTTTAAAGGACATTTACCAGACAGGAAGGGTATGATGAAAAGACGCTGCTGCGTTGCATTATGGGAAGTGTAGGCTTGAGCATTTTTGGAGCTTGACTCATACTAAGGACTAAATATCAGGATGCCTCAGCCTCTGCTGCTTCGAATCTGACCATTTTTCTTTTAACGCATCTTTGGAAGTCCATCAACTTTACGTACTCCTTTAATCAGAAAGATAATCAACAACGGAAAATAATCCTTAGTGGCAGCACTAAAATCTAATGCAAAAGGCATTTGTTTTGATCATAATAGTAATAATATTAATGTCCTCAACGACCTGCCCTGATGTCAATCCAGTAACGTGACGTGTGGCGGTAGCAGGAGCTGTGATTGGACCGGTGAAGTATAACTGACGGCATGAAGAGATCTCTTCAACGTGACAAATAACTCACAACAGCCGCTAATCTTCAGAGAAACATACACCCCAAAAATTGATTTCTCTTTCTGCATTTAATGAGTCTGCCTCCTCATGATTCATGTTTGCCCACATGCAGCAGTTTAATTAGCATATTTCCCAGGGCTCACAGTTGTGGCGACACATTTCTAATCAAACTCATCACCATTAACGCACTATTGACAACTCTGTCACTCCGGCTGATGTGAAGGAAGAGACGTATTAGCGTATTACTAATTCACCTCTGCGTTATATGAAACCTGCAGTACATCTTAAAGCAAAACAGACAACACACGGAGCAGCTCCCCGCGTGGATTGAGAGCCTCTCGTTTGTATTATTACCCAATTTAATAGGCGATTGAACCTGAGGCTCATTTTAATGACAGCCCTTCCTCTCATTATACCAAGCCAGAAGGAACATTAACAAACATTAGCACTTGAATCCTGGGGAATATGGGACAACACCTGAAACATTAGTAAACATGACATGCCTAACGGAGAAAAATGGGCCTTGAAAGTTGAAATTGTTTAATAAGACTGTAGATCACGCTGCTGCACTGTATTTAGCAGCGTACTCTTGTAGTAAAACAGCTCGCCCTTTAATCAATTTAAGATGGGGTTTTGTTGGGGAAAAACACGCCTCAATGTAAGCAACTCATTCAATCACATAACAAATGGGATTTTGGGATGGATGAATAATGTAGCGGGAGTGGCTCTAACTGATGATGTGGCCCCGTATAACCGCTCTGAGACGGGCACCAGTGGTTTACATCTGCACAGTGTAATATCTCCCTATGTGGTGATCCGACTATTACTGTGCGTACATGTTGATAATGTCATATCTTAGTTACTGCCTCTTGGACAGCGCTGATGTGGCCCAAAGGGACAAAATGTTCAGGAATGAGAGTATGCGATTGGTTTGCTGGTGGTCGATGTCACATAAAATTTCAGCTGCAGACAAATAAGGAAACAATTTGACTGCGGTCAACCGTGCTCAATATGGTTCTAGTTAGGAAATGAATGGATTTTCTTCTGCTTCTTTTTATGTGGTTGCAGTGAGAACAGAAGAGTAGACAAAATGACAAACGGGAAAAAGCATCTTGTCTGGTGGAGGAGCACACATCTGAAGGAAAATTAATTTTAATTTGTATGCAATGATGGTGGGTTTTTGTAGACATTTAAAGATGATGTGAGACTAATTTATATGCAACATTTTCTGTTATTATGTATTTGACATGTTTTGTATTATTTGAACTTCTGTTACAGGACTTTCCACGACAGCAGGCTGTTGCACCGCCAGCTATGTTTTTGTTTAAATGATAGACTGTATATAAAGATGGACGACACGTCTCCACTTCCTCCCACTGTACAAAAGTGAAGCCAAAATTCTTGAGATTTTGACGTCATTTGAAGCCAGAGACTGCGTAGTAGTGATCGGGCAGCTGGAGCCGCGGTATCAAGGTCCCGCCCACACATCCACCCGAGCCATATGACAACAAAAAAAGCACCAAAACGTCACATTTGAGAAGCTTCAACTTGCAAATGTTTGATAGTTTTGCTTGAAAAATGACTGAAATGACTAATCGATTATCAAAATTGTTTTCTTCCAACGAACTAATAGATTAATCAACTCATTGTTGCAGCACTAAAGATATAGTAGCCTATAGCCAACACAGTTATTTATTAGCTTTATGTAACACTGATTATGTTGTTTTTAACAGGACAAATTTTGAAGGACACTATAAACAAAGTTTACTACACACAAAGGGCCGCAAAATAGTCCTTGAAATGATTATTGGTTGAATATGTTTTCTATGAGATGCATTACTGCACAATAACAAGAGCTAAATGAAGGGAAATCATTTTTACTGAACCACTTTACACATGAAAGCTGCATTATTAACATTTTTGCAGGGAAATTAGATATTAAAGAGTTGATTATACTGTGCGTTACAAAAAAGAATGAATTAAGCTCCCTGGGAGGAAAATGGGAACACCAGAACACTGATTGAAGTTAGAAATCGTCTCTCTCACTGTGGTAGGTCCTTTCCCGCAGCGTTGATATCATAAAGATGCACCCGAAAATAGCTACTTTGATATAACTTTTAAACTAGTTCAAATGAATGAGTCATTTTCTCGACCCAAAACTAAACATTACAACTATCACATCCAGTTCTTTTTGTTTATTGATGATTTATTTCTTCAATATCTTTTCATGCATTGAAACTCATCTTGAACTAATTTCTTTCTTATTAAAGTGCAAATTAGATCACTTTCAAGCAAAGAGAGAAACCCAGAAATAAACTTGAATATAAAACAACAAAGAAAACACGGTAGATTCTCCCCCCCCCTCTTCATTCTCAGGAGACCCAGCTGACACAAAATGTGTGTTTCCTGTCAAACTAACCTGCATCAGGTCTGTGTTTTGCAGGTTTTGGAGTCCTTCCTTCAGGTTCTGGACTTGGTTGCTCAGCTGCTGTTTGTCCTCCGAACTCTTCTCCAGCTCGGCCTCCCGCTGTTTTAATTCTTCCCTCATTTTTAACAGTTGCTGCAAATAAAAACAGGGAGAACAGTGAGCCACTAATGCTACTGTGAGCTAACGAAGCGTGACGATACTAACCTACTCGCTGGGCTCTGAAAGCAGAGGAACAATCAGCCGTTTGTTGTATTAATATTTGGCATGTAATCCCTACATCGGTAATTAGAACTTCAGCTCAATGCAAAAAAGCAATTAGACACCGACGTGAATTATATCTTTAATAAACATTTTCTAAAAAAGAAAACAATTGTGTTAAATTCTGTCTTATTCTATTCTGTTCCAAAGCGTCCAAGAGGAGTAATTTGCCAAATCCTTCGCTTGTAAAATCCCAAATTACACATAGAGGAATAAAGCATCATGAGAGAATTAACACTCATTGGGGTTTTATCCTTGCTTTGGGTGACACAGGAACCGGTGTTTGAGAAAGCCTTGATAGCCAAGCTATCTGCTAAACACAGATGGAAAGATTCACCTCCCGCTGCGTTAATTTCAACAAAACAAGAGTCCGCAACACGCGGGGGGTCTTTACAGCCAGGGGTTTTCATCTGCACGGCTACACATTAAGTGCCTTTGTGTTTTCGTGCACTATAACTCACAAATGAGGAAACAGGTTCCCAGTGCATGCTGATAATATTTCATTGCAATTTGTGCGTCTGCGTGATCCAACATGTGGACCCCGGCAAGGAGAAGTATCCAATTTCAGTGCCTTCCAATTCATTTAATCCGTTCGCCTAATCTTTTCATAAACACACCGTGAGAGAGACCTAAGCTGGAAAAGATAATTTACTCTCTGAAAGCAGAAATGAACAGAGGGGCCTTAATGGATTCTCTTCTTCTTAACATGAATCGATCATAATTTCCATTACTTATGACAGCTAGCTAAGTGAGGACACTTGACAAGAGCCAGAATGAGTCAATTTAGTCGTTCTTTTAGTACTTAAAAGTTAGATTTAAGCACTTATAGGGTTGTTCTTTTGAAAGTGGAAAGGTTGAATCCTAAAGATTTAGTAGTTGAGAAAACAAAAAATCACACGATCTTCTTCAGCAGATGGAGTTTGCAAAAACAGAAGTGAAATCGTAGATGTTCAAATATCTATTCTTTCATTTATTTATTGAAAGCTCCAGAAGAGCTACTACATGGACCTTCTGGCGAGATTGTTTGCCAGATCAAGAAGGAACTTTGGACTGCAGCTAAAGATGAAGTAGATTAAAGTTTCTTTCATGTGTGAAAGCGGCCGCTGTTCGTCTACATGTGCTGCCCGTTTTGCGGTGGCAGAGCGCCGGTTGGTTGAGGATCGGCAGAGTTTTACTTTTTTTGGGGGCGTTATCAATCCACTTGACAAGGGCGGCTTCAACCACAGGTGTTTCCCCCCCGTTTTTCATTTACTCTTTTTCCCCCGTCATGATTTCAATGTACACGCAGCACCAGCCTCAGGTAGCGGCCGGGTTACAGCGAGCCGAGGCAAAGAATCAAGGGAGTAAAGTAATGTAAACATTTTTTTTTTTTTATTAATGTTAACCTACCATAGTTTTAAAATGTTTTCCCGTATGTTTTCATGTATGATAAGACCCAAAATGAACACTGTAAGCAGATTACTTGATTACTATAAGAAGATTATTTAAACAGCATTTGAATAGGGATGATTCTATCCAAAAGTTTTTTAATCACTATAAGCGGTTTCCACTGCAATATATCTAACATTGAATAATGTCAGACATTGAATGCCTGACTCTCACCTGATAAATGTCGATGGACTGTATAAACACCAGAGAACAATGGAAATAAGGACTGCTATTGTTCTATCCCCGACACAGTCTGATACAGTGTATGTTGTATATCTTATGAATATATCAACATGTTGTCAATAATACAATCCAGAAACAGTTATAACAACCACTAAAATGGGTTTTAATTTGGGAAATGAAGACTGAAGACCCACATTCAGGGGGAAACATACTGTACGATATCCAAGGCACACTTTCAAAGAAAGAAAAAAAATCCAATACTTTTCATAATCTTTATTTGACTAAATGGTCTGAAATGGTTTTAACAGCCTTGGGTTTGTTCCAAGAAGTATCAGTGTGCTGTTCGAATCATAGCTCACAACCCTCCAATCCCAAGTAAAAACCCATTCCAGCTGAGAATAAGCTTTCCTTTTAACCAGAGTAAACCTGAAAAGATTACATTTTAGCAGCTCTTCAGAAAAGACTAACAGCTGCTGCAGACAGCTGTACTTTCCCCCACTTGTTCCTGCACAGCACTCACTGTTAAAGTGCAGGGTCATGAATAAATGACAGTCGTCTTGCATGGGAGATTCAACGGGTTAACCTGAGCGAACTTGTTCTTAAAAGACCAGGTGCTAAACAGTAAAGAACAGGCGATTAAACTTAATGTTGGACAGATGATTGGAAAACGTGTGTGTGTAAATACCTTCTGCATGCCCTGCAGAGCCTGCTGCAGGAAGCTGAGCTGCTGAGAGTGCGTGTTGTCCTCCTCGCTGCCGATCGGTTGGTTCTTTCCTTGTTCCTGTTTGAGCAGCTCCACCTCGTTCCTGTAGGCATCCAGCTGGCAGCGCAGCGAGTCGTTCTCCTCCTTTAAGGCTTCTGCTTGGGAAACACCTACAGATTCATGCAGAAAGTACAGAAAAACAGTATGGAATATGGGCGTTTATTATGTATAACACTGTCACTCAGTTTCACAGTGATCATAATATTGAGACATCTGTTACACGGTGACATTTGCAATCATGATTGGATCTCTCATTGTTCATTTGAGTGAGAGCGAGCGGGCAACAGAAAAATATTGAATAGGATTACGGGGCGAAGAGCATCTTAAAATTCCAAGTGTAATGGCGAAAGAGTGGAGCTCAATTTTACTTTATGCAAATTTCAGGCATCTTGAAACACAAAATGGCAAAGTGTCCTCTTGATATATGTCTGCTGCTAAATATATCTCTGCCCTTTGCTGCAGGACAGAAAAAGATCAGGCGGCTTTACAGTCCCTGAAAACTTCTAAGTATCTCTCTATAATAGCATAAAAAATATCCTTCAGGTATAATTCATTAACATTTATACACTCAAAAAGTCATCTAATCAGCTTCATCAGGACTATGTGGGTCTGGTTTGAGTTGACTGATATACACCGATCAGCCATAACATTAGGACAGCATGGGCACCCTGACCGGTCTGCGGCTACGCAGCCCCATACGCAACAAACTGCGATGCACTGAGTGTTCTGACACCTTTCTATCGGAACCAGCATTAACTTTTTTAACAATTTGAGCTACAGGAGCTCTTCTATTGGATCAGACAACACGGGCCAGCCTTCGCTCGCCACGTGAATCAATGAGCCTTGGGTCTGACCCTGTCGCCGGTTTTCCTTCCTTTGACCACTTTTGGTAGGTCCTGACCACTGCAGACTGGGAACATCCCACAAGAGCTGCAGGTCTGGAGATGCTCTGACCCAGTCGTCTAGCCATCACTATTTGGCCCTTGTCAAAGTCGCTCACATCCTTACGCTGGCCCATTTTTTCTGCTTCCAACACAAAGTTCAAAGTTCAAAATGTTCACTTGCTGTCTAATATATCCCACCCACTACCAGGTACCATTGTAAGGAGATGATCAATGTTATTCACTTCACCTGTCAGTGGTCTTAATGTTATGGCTGATTGGTGTATATTGGGCCTCATGCAGGAAGCGATATAAGAACAAATTTCCTCTCATTTTTTGTTCGTATCAACAATTTGCTCTTATTTTGTTAGTACCCATTGATTTCTTGGATTCACCAATACTTTCTTTTAGGTAAGAGAACATTTTACAAGTGGTCGAAAGCACTTATCTCACCAAGATAAGAAAAAAAAACATCTTGTTTTCACAGTCCACAAACTGTTTGTCCCAAGAAGGACAGAATTTGAGGAACATAAAAAACTGCATGAATATCCTATAATCAAATTTAGATTATTATATGTTTTTAGAGAAATTATAATGATTGGATTATTAAATTTGTGGGCTAAAGTAGTACTATTGGTCCATTGATCCCAATTAAGACTATAAAAACCCTTTGGATGATATTGCGCGGCTTACATACTGCTCTTAGATGCTTTTCGAATTTCTTATAACACCAGCACTGACGCTCTGGAAAATGTTTGTTTGAGTTTATCTAAAAGTACCTCGATGTCACTACTGCTGAAGTTCTTCTTCTTACAGCCTTTTTTTGTGCCATCTCTTCAATTCTTGGGCCATTTGCCCGTGGCACAACAACTGCCCTTATATAATGTTTAAGGGGCGTTACCTATGCTAATAATTTTGTCACGAGACTGTAGATGTTCAAATTTTGGTGATTCTGAGCACTTTTGATTTCTTGTCCATTTTGGCCACACACACCGCAAATTTATGATCAATTTCAACACACCTGGGTGAGAGCAGATTTGGACGGTTGAGAACGTTTCGTGCATCTAGGGTTGACTTCTCTCTTTTTTTTTTTCTCTTAACAGAAAGCTGCATTTGGCCCGTTGTTTTTGTTTCACAAATTCAACAAGGAAGGGTTCTGAATTCACTACTGCTGTGATACACGCCTCTGACTGGCTTCTTCTACACAGCCACGGTGGCCAAACTCATGGGCATTGGGAGTATTCGGGAGGGTCATGTGTTTCTCTGTTTGAGCAAATTGAGCAAAATCAAGGATGTGGTTTAACGAAAAATTTGAAACGGGAATACAGAATGGGGAAAAAAAAACAGTTGCTCTGTCTACTTCACAACTCCAAATTCTCAAGGCACCATGTTGTCGAGCTATCTGTGAATTGTTCTGTTGATATTCACTTTGTGTCCGATAATCAAACACCTACAGTACATCAACATAGAGTACTGAGAGCGGTGATAATCCCACAGTGTTTTGTACAATAGCTCTCTACTGGACATTTGACCCGACCTATTGAGCAAAGAGAGGAGACAGTGGGAGTTATTATTATTTGAGACCTGCTCAGCTCCAGAGATGTCCAGTATTATCAGCTCAGCTCTCCTCCTGCGGGCCTTGAGGGGAAGCTCTTTGGGAAAGTGAAATACACTGACTGGACCGGGGAGATAAGCCCCATCCTGTGTGTGCATGTGTGTATGTGTGCATGAAAGCGTGTCTGGTTGGGTTTTGTGTGGGTGTTCATGAGTGCTGCCTGCAGTCTATCATGGAGGACCATTGGCAGTGTTAATGAACTCTCGCTGGGTGTGTGTGTGTGTGTGTGTGTGTGTGTGTGCGTCCACGCTGTGTTTGTGTGTACTTTTTCTCACAGCAAAATGAGGGTTTGAGGTGAGAAGAGTATCGATCTGAGAGCCTCATCAACTTGGTGTGAGGGGATGTCAACCGCTTGGCCAGATTCAGAGCAATTCCCCTTCTGTTACATAACAGGCGGCACTATCGACCTGCAGACACACACACACCTACGGGCATACAGTCACGCACACAAGCGGTTCTTTTGCTTTTCTATTCTGTACATGAGTCAGACGCAGAGCATCGATTCACTTTTTAAGAGGCTGCAGTCATAACACAGGTGTTTTCAGCGGCGCCTGGTTGACGTGTAAACATGCCCCTTTGCTTAAAGGTTGGCGAGTAAAGTCAGCCTGTTAACACAAATACCAAGAAGCGTCACATTAACACCCGTCACCTCGGCCAATCCTGCGGCATCGAGCGAAGTGACAGGTCTCTGACAGCAATGCTAATTACTGATAGCTAAATAGCAAGGTTGCAAAATAGAAGGGGGCTGAGCTGACGACTGCATTTACATACATTTGCATGCTGATTAGAGGAGCTGTCATATTAGCGAACGGCAGAGATCGGAGTGATTAAAAGGCAAGAGGAAAAGAGTACGTGAAGAGAGCGCAACAACGCGCAGAGAGGCACAAGATGAGAGACGACCTTACATGTGGCGGCGACGGTTACAGCATGTTGCCCTGGCGACTACTCCAGACTTATGGGTTATTGTAATGGTGGTTGAGAGATTAGGAGCGCCGTTAGTTTTTGTTGCTTCAGCAAACACAAAGAGGCTCCTTTGAGGGAGAACCAGAGGATTATGGCACTTTAGTGGCACCCTGATCTGACATTAGATGGCAGCTGGCAGATGTGGACAGATTCACACACACATATGGAGTCGTGTGAAATACCAAGGTGGACTGGAGTCAACTCAGTAAGGCGTGCGAGGTGTCAGCATCTTGTCGTACTTTGAATGTGTTTTTTATTCATGTGGAGCTGTCAGGTGCTTGGGGGTTGATAACTGTCATTTCAGTCAAACACAGCTGTCTCCTTCGGTTATTTAACGCTCTCTATGTCCAACCTCTGACGATCATGATCAGTGCGTGTTGACAGAAGTGTTGAAACTGTGAATACGTGCATACCTGAGTCCTCGGAGTCCTTGCTGTCAGGGGAATCCTCCATGTCATCGTCCGACATCTCCATCTCCTCCTCTCGCCTGATGCCCATCAGCTGCTCGTTGTGCATGTTTCTGATCTCCTGCAAAACACGACCGGTACAGAGGGACGGGTCAGAACTGCAAAAGACTTGTGATGGGTGATGCACGTTTTGAGGAGGTGCTAGTGGGAGTAGGATCATCAGTGATGCACATCATTAAATTCATTGTTAATGTTAAGCATTAGCTGTAAGGAATACTTTGATCAGTACGGAACAAAGGAGTGTAGATGAATAAAGATGAAGGATGGTCTCAGAGCCGGGGCTAAATTCCTCCTCTGGCACGGCGAGAGGGCAGATGGTAGCACAAATATAGCCAGACCCAACAGTTTTGTGCCTTGCTGTGTTCTTATTACTTGGAGAAAAACGTTCACATTCATGCAGCTTAAAATGCATGATAAATGTGTGCGACCACAGCTCCTGTCAAACACGTCAATCACGTCAGGAGACACAGATTTAAGACGACAAAACATGAAATTTGAAATGTGCATAAACTGTTTCTAATGTGTGCTGTTGGGTTTCTTTACACCCACATCTGGAAAAGCCACAGTAGTAACTGTAAAACACCAATCTTCTCCGTTTCATTTCACCCTCACAGGCAGAATCACTAATGATTACATCCATCTGGGGACCAGTAAACCAGAAGCAGGTTTAAAATGGTTTAAAGATTAAGGTCAAACTGCTGAACTAGATTGGCGGTAAATTAGACCAAAACCCCTCCAGGTCTGTGTCAAGAGAAAAACAAAACAAATAAAATCATTGTGATGCTTCACACACAGTAGTCAGTCCTTGCTCAGACCAAACAATGAGAGTCTGTGCTTGCATGTGTTTTTAAATATCTTTCAGTCCCTGTTGTGGGCAGATGTTTGAGCTACAGTACAGTAGTGTCTCCATTAAAACCAAGAGGTCTACTGATGGAGCAGGAGGACAGAGAGCACAGCTCACTATGCTTTTAAGAGACACAGACTGATCCACCTTTTCATTCAGAGGCTTGAAGGGTCACAGGGGGAGACACCCCAGGCAAAAACATTGCTTTTCATGCACTGGTCAGTTTTTGTGCTATTTTGTTTCCATAACATTCCAGACAAGTGGAAAGAAAACATCCAAAATTACACATTTAGGTGTTTATTTTACTACTTTGTCTATTTGTGTCTCTGTAGATTTCTCCTAAGTTCATCAAAAGTTTGCATTATAATACCTCATTTGCATATCGAAACATACAATTTCAGAAAACTTGTCATACAAAAAACAAGTAATCAACTGGGTAAGTTTCATAGTGACATCTATTAGTTAACAATTTGTACCCTATTCACCTGTAGCATCTCCCCTTTAAGAAGGTGCTCCCCTCTCCTGCAAGTTTATGGAATCAAGTTCCATAAAAAAATATCATTTTACTCACCTTGAGTAACCTCTTAGCCTTGATAAAAGCCTACACCTCCCTATGATTTACTTTACAAACAAGGATATCTGGTCATCAAGTTAGTAACATCTTAAAGAACACAAGTTGAAAAGTGTTCTCAAGTATTGAAACAAACATGTGCACATGTACAAACAACACCAGTGGGTAGAAATGCGAGTGCTCTGTGAATGAAAAATCCCCAACAACGGGGCTGAAAAATACTCCTAAAAAGAAGCTTCCCAAGAGTAAATAAACTTACAACCATCTGTCAGCTGATGTTATCAGCCTGAGCCCATGGCGGAGGTCAAACAGGTACTCTACACACACACAACCATCTGGTGTGTACGGAGCACACCGTGCACGCATCCACTCTGCATACACACAACATAAAAAACAGAGATAGAGGGAGGCAGCTGTTGTCTGATTCTGCCTGCGAGCCGCCGCGACTCAACGCCGCCCGCTCGTTCCCTCCATATTTCACCTGCAGGCCAGAGAATCATACTGAATATACAATATGACTGAGAGTGAAACCGGCTGCCTATTTGATGATAAACTACCCCTGAGCTGAACTGCACTTACTTACCTATGCTCTTTACTCTGGCCGGTGGCTGCCAGACCTGCACGCTGCAGCCTGTACGATCAATGTGAGAATAAACCCGCATCGTGCCAATATTTCTGATTCTCACTCTGCGTAATGTAAAAGAATGACCAGCTGTGCTGACAGTTACTGGGAATTAG
Organism: Adelosebastes latens; assembly: GCA_916700685.1. Classification (NCBI taxonomy): domain Eukaryota; kingdom Metazoa; phylum Chordata; class Actinopteri; order Perciformes; family Sebastidae; genus Adelosebastes; species Adelosebastes latens. Next base: position 119,885 of record CAKAKR010061084.1, on the reverse strand, counting down.
CACCCCACCTCTGCAGCTCGACGCAGCTTTTTCGACACTTTTCGCCCATTATTTTGGTTCTCTGACCTTCACACAGAATGTATGGCTCTTATTACTCCCACATATAAAACCAAAAGGCAGCCGATTCAACAGCTCAGACAAGCTGAGTGTGCTCCACCGGCCCAGCGATAAATGACAGAGGGCTGGAGTAAACAACGAGCATCTGGCACGCCAAGAGTTTCTCTCAGCAGTTGGTGGTAACTAAACCAAACCAAACCAAAAAAAGCGAGTGAATATTGGACTTCTTCTTCTTCTACAAGTGGCCAGAAACGGGCGGGATGCTCATGTTCTTCTGCGTCTGTTGGATGTGTGAGTAGGCAACTGTTCACTGACAGTTTAGCCAATAATACTTGATAAGCCCGTGGTGTATCAAGACTGTGTGTGTAGTGACTATAACCATACTTTAGCCGCTACTGGCTGATCTTTATTGTTTAGACATGTGCTCAGAAAAACAATATCCAAAGTTACCAACACTTATCATTGCGTTTATTTGTCCATAGTACTTTGTGTCCGTCACTTCCAATAAGTTTGATCCCAAAGTTAAAACACCCACAAAATATTGTCCGAGACACTTGCTTCTTTCCTCAATCAGCAAAACTTGTAATTACTGGCATGAACTTTAATTTCCTGTGGCCAATCTGGTGCCTGAACCAAACACCACCTAGTGCTTGGAGGCATATTACACTTAACATAAAACAAACACACGGCTCGTACGCTGTGTTTTCTATGGGTATGAGTTCCTAGTCAGAAGTGGGTAGTAACAAGCTACACTTACTCTGTTACATGTACTCAAGTTGTACTTGTTAGAGTAGTTTTAATGCAGCATACTTTTTACTCTTACTTGAGTAGTTTTATTTAATTAAGCTACTCAAGTATTTTTTTTCAGTAAATACTTTTGTACTCTTACTCAAGTAATTATTTTGATGACTACTTTTACTTCTACTTTTTTGTTTCTTTTTGCAAAGTAACATTACTTTTACTTGAGCACAGTTTTTTGGCTACTCTACCCACCTCTGTTCCTTCGTGTTTAATGAAGCTTTAAACCTGATTTTTTTTGCCCACTTGGAGGAAAACAAGCTGCGAATACAACACTAACATATCAATACCTCAAACAGCTGGTCTGGCGAAGTTGTTGGCAAACAGTTGCTTATTTCGACACATCCAGCAGATACAGAATAACACTGGAATTAATTTTGAGTCGTGTTTCTGGCCACCTGATAAAATGTACGTCCAATATTCACCCTCTTTTAGCTCTATTTTTTGCATTTGACTACTGAGAAAAAATATCTCTTTAGCCGCTAAATGCTCCACTAACTTGATCTGCCGTTCGGTACTGAGCATGTAGCGTACAGTCGGCTTTTAGAGCTTTTTAGAGCCTGCTGCAGCTGGACACAATGCTGTGCAAGTGAGAGCGGTGAGAGTGAACCAAAACAGTAAACTTTGCAAAACGATGAGCTGAAAGCAGCTGAACGCTCTGTAAAGCTGAGGGGGGATTGCAGAGTCGGGTGATAATTACCTGTGAGTTTGTCATCTATGAACGGCCTCTTTCTGCATACAAGTAGTGATATAAAAATATTGATTCTGGTAGCTAGTGATCTAGATTTAAAGTGCTTTTAGGAAGGTTTAATTTCAACTAGTTGAGTGCGACCAGACTATTCAATGGTCTGATTCTGGGCTAATTCCCTGCTGTGTATGAACTTACTTAACAGACAGCTGCAGACTCAATGTTGGCCATCGCTAAACCAAGAGCTCTGTGTCCAAATGACTTCATCTGTCTGTTCATGTCTCACTCTGAGACACACACACAGTGTATGTGGTGTCACTCTGAATGACAATAAAGTCTATTCTCACGGCTATAATAACGTGTAAAGTAGCTGGAAGAGGAAAAACTACAAAGAATGTTTGAACCAGGATGTCATTTAAAGGATTTTTTTCCCTGAATGGAGGACATATATTCTGCAGTGGAGTGTCCACCCACAGTTGCATCTATGGTCATGCTGTACTCCCTGGTGTATGTATGCAGTGTGTATACAGCAACTCTACAAAGGGAGGAAGAAAGAAAAGAATGGACAGATCCGTGGAGGCCTGATGAAAACATTGTGATATCCACATAATAGATTGAATACTTCCTTCCACAGCGTATGTACAGAAGAGAGCAGAGCCCTGAGAGACCCTCAAGGTCTGAGCGAGGGAATAACAACAATACAAAGTGGACTTTAGTGACGTCACATGACCAGGCATGTACTCAAGCATTTGCATATAAACATGCATCATCAAGCTTCCGACTTACTCATCAAGTGTGTGTTAAGAGACCTTCACAAAAGCTATTATAAGCAGAAGTTCTAACAAACAGTTGCTTTTACAGACGGCTAAAGTTTCAGATTATGATTCTGCAGCATTAAAACAACATTTTTTGCTTTACACCTACCTTTAAAAGAGACGTTTTTGTACAAGTTGACTGATGCTTCACCTTTAAATCTGTTGTTTTTTTATGCTGAGGTTCAAAGAAACTTACCAATCACACATGATCATATATTGTCCAATAGACCCAGGATTGCACCACAACTCCAGACCCTTCATTACACACAACCTCGTCATCATGCTAATTACTGTAATGCTCCATTTGGCAGAGAGGAAAAAAAAAATGGTGAGCAGATAGTAGATGACAAAAATGCTGTTAGATTTGAAAATGTATACTCTCTCAAGATGTTTCTCCTTCATTATCCACTCAAAAAAAAATCGTCATATTTGTTGGTGCAGGGGGGGAGAAGTACAGATTTACCTACTGTATGTCCTGGACACCCTGAGAGATGGAAAACTCACCCAGCAGCTTGTATCCAATTCACGGGGGGGAGGGCAGTGGTGGAGGGAGGGGAGGAGGTTTGGACCTGGGTGTGTCTGTATCTCACACTGGCTGGAGTGAGCAGCTACCTGGGCTGAGGTCCAATAGTCTTTTTTTTAGCTTAGGAAGGTTCCTAACTGAGTGACCCTGAAGTATTAAGTGGCAGCCACGATGAGAGCTGGTTGAATTCTCTAAATGCTAAGGAAAGGTTCTTCTATGCTTCCTTTCTTATCTCCTTGAGCAGAGGATACACTGGACCGTCCTTTACGCAAAGAGTATAGAAGATTTTTTAGGCGGACGTTTTTACTGGTGTCCGGTAGTCGCTTTCAGTCCAAAATGGCGGAAGCGTAGCTCTCCTGCTGGGCGCTGATGTTGCAATGGAACGAACAATTGACTTTCACTTCTTGGCTATATACGTTTTTTGCTTTACGAAAGGGGATAATCCTGTCCCACAATTCCTTGCGGTAGCGACTTTTAAAGCGGTGATTCAGATGTCAAATAAAATCCGCCGTTGCTGTTTTAATTGTACATTACAAATAAATTTAAAGCATCTTTCTTAAGGAGGCGTGATTCTGTTTTAGACAGGAATCCTTCATTGAATGGTATAGCATTGAGTTTGTCACTGTACTCATTTCTTGTTCTTGTTACGTGTTCATCCACCGTTGCATAGTACAAGTGCAGTCGGATTCTCTTAGCACCGCAGCTGTATTTTCCTTAAGTCCTTATGAATTCTCCTTCACATCTTTCTTTGACCTCATGACGATTTCCGTTGAGGTCAAGGAAAAGTGTTTAGGAAAAGACATTAAGACGTCATTTTTGGCTGGACCACAGAGGGCTGTCACTGAGTGATTGACTGATTAAGCAAAGTTACACGATTGGTTGACCGAGTGTTGTAGTTTCCTCATTGGCCATTGCTCTTTCAAAATGAACAATCCTTTATGCGAATGAGCGTCCGGCTCACGAAACTTGGACAAAGCTGTCAAATTAGGCGATCTAGTTCTAAAATGAAACGAGATTCAGCCGTGGCATCGCCTATTTCTCACTTAAAATGTTTTCAGAGTTAGATTTTGGTGGATTGTTTAGACGGAATAACAGAAAGTTTACGAGGAGGCCGCCATGTTGTTTCCTGTTTGAAACGGCGAGCAGAAAACCAATCGGGTGCATTCAACGATCGGGTACGTCGCCGCTTGAACGGCCAGTTGAGTGGAGCAGCGCGTCCCCTAATGTCCTCACCGGACCTGGTGGACATGTACTGCTGGATTTAACGTTATAGACACGACCACTGACTATTTGTGTAACAATTTAACCACAAATTCACAGGCTGACCGTACACGGTTCAGACATATACTCGGTTTTGACCGAGTCTTGTTTTGACTATTCGACCGCAGCCCTGTTCTGTATCCTGGATTCATTCAAAGTACTTACTGTAACAAGGAATCTGCTCTTTTGACTTCTCATTTCACCTATTCCTTTCCTTCTCTTGTTTGAATTTGTGTATTATTATTGTCGCCCTAATGGTAAGCATCTAACTATCAATTAAAAATAAAGAACTTCATAAAGAGGGAGACAGGCGTTGAACAAAATGGGATAAAAGGCTAATTTTCCATAAATCACGTGAACAGCAGAATGAAATCAAAGTGTACTAACCTCGGCTTGTTTGCGCCACATGTCCAGGTTCTTGCGCTGAGCTTTGGAGAAATGGTCCCATGCCTTTTGTTTGGAAGCAGCTTGGAATACAGACACAATCTGTTCAACTGTGGCAGGACGCAGGGGAAGGACCAGAGACCATCCAGAGACAGAGAGAGAGAGAGAGAGAAAGACAGAGGGCAGGTGGGAAGGAGCAGAGGAGTGAGAAAGTGGAGTCAACTAGGGACGTAAAGAACCGTGTGTGTGTGTTTGTTTTTGTTTATATGTGTTTGTTTGTGTTTATATGTGTGTGTGCAAGCGTGTGATCTACTTACCAGCTGATGCAATTGCATCATCTCGTGGATGGCTGGTCAGATACTGTACAGTAGTTTCCACACGCAAACTTAAACAACTTAAATAAATCATACATGTTTCCAACATACCTAAATTATATATGATATGCTCCTTCACATAGAATAAAGCCCTTGAACACTGCAGCGCTGATAATACTGACTTAAAGGGTAACTTTGGTATTTTTCAACCTGTATTTTTCCCATGTTTCTCTATCTAACTGACTAAGAAAGACAACTCTCTACCGGAAGACAACGGTGGAATCGTGGAATACATCCATGGTGGAAACGCGAGTGCCAGCCGGGCAGAGTTTCAATGTCATGGCTGAATATTTAGATGATTTAGACAATGTGGACGAGGTCTTTGAATCTGATGTCCGCCCATATTTATTTGAGCCAGAGTATACGGATATTCAGATTTCACAACGATACTTCTCCTTGGGCGAGACTTGGACACAATAACAAACCGACCGGAGCAAGAGAAAGGTGAGAAAAAAACTCTTATTTCTCTGTAGGGTCCTTTCCATAATGTTGTCAGACACTTATAATAACAATCTGAGCCTGTCTGTGGCAGAAACAAGCACTTTTAGTGAACTTTACCATGCCCTCGCAGCTCATTTGGCGGCTGCCGGTTACAGCGTTCTCCCTCAATACTGGACCAGTTCAAAAAAATGTTGTCCCTGTTAGTCACTTAGACACAAAAACATGGGAAAATAGGTTGAAAAATACAGCAGTTACCCTTTAACCTTTATGAGCCGGCGGCATGGCTCTACACTGACACTTTCTCTACTGCCACTATGAAGTTAACAATTGTGGTTTTGAGTCAAAAGTCTTGATAACTATCGGATGGATTGCTGCCTTTTGGTGCAGATATTTACGTCCCTCTCTGGATGAATTATAATAACTTCTGTGATCTCCTGACTTTTCATCTAGAACCACCGTTTGATTTGTTAAATGTTGTTATGGCCAAATATCTGCGACGCTAATGACATCCCACTCAGCCTCAGCTGTATACTTTGTGCAGCAAATATTAGCTTGCTAACAGGCTAAATTAAGAGTGTCAAACATTATACCTGCTACATCAGCATGTTGACAGAGACCTGCTGTGTCTGCTACAGGCTCACAGAGCTGTTAGCGTTGCTCTTTGTCTTGTTTAACATTTATTTATTTAACAGGGGACATTTTGCTAAGCAACTGGCAGATGCCAAAAATAACCTACTTTAAGCGTGCCTCTGTTGACCACTGTGCAGCTCCACTACAGCAGAGGGCTGTTGAGAATCTTGCCCAAGGACACCTTGTTAAAGTACAGTACCTTCCTGATTTACTTCCCCCCATGCAGATGTCTCTCTTCTTTTAAAAAGAAAGGGCAATTAAGCTTCAAGCCTCGGTAGTTATTAACCCCTTCAGTGCAGCTGTACCTGCAAAATGACAGTGTAGATATATAACTGAGCTGAGCGAGCTTCTTTGGGTCAGGGAGTCTTATTACGACCAGACCTTTAACTCCGAGGTTTCCACTGTTGCAGGGCTGCAACTGACGATTATTTCCATTATCGATTAATCTGCAGATTATTTTCTCGATTAATCGTCTGGTCTATAAAATGTCAGAAAATAGTGAAAAATGTCCATCCCAGTTTCTCAAAGTCCGAGGTGATGTCTTTAAATGTCTTGTTTTGTCAGTCCAAAACCCAAAGATATTCACTTTAATATGATATAAAACAGAGAAAAGCAGGTAATATCCATATTTGAGGGGCTGAAAACAGAATTTTTCTGACATTTTTTACATGAAAAATAACAATTAATCAATTATCAAAATAGTTTTTTCTGTCGTTCGATTAATCGATTAGTCGACTAATCGTTGCAGCTCTACATGTGATGTGTACGATGACAGCTCTGTGTCAGATCTGATCGTAGCTGCAGTGTATTGATAAAGTCATTCCCCTCTCAGCTATCTAGTTGTCATGTGGGTGGTCATGGAGGAGTGTATGGGTGGTCTGTGTATCCCAGAGGTCCTAATGTACACAGGGGGGGGAGTCAATATGACCACCAGCTAAGTGGGCATGGGTGTGTGTGTGCTAGCAGAGTGGTGAGAGAGAGAGAGAACAGTGCAGGGATCAATAGCATCTTCCCAGAACGCTGTAATTTGATGGAGCAGATCGATGAGGAAGGCAGAGAAGAGAGGAAAGGGCACAGACAAGACTTTCAGGCCTGTGAGCTTATATATGCAACAAAAGTAGTTCAAATACAAACTCTTTACACTGAGGATTATCTTTAGAAAAAAAAAGGGACATTGTTTCTGGAAAATGCAAGATGATTTTGAGTCTTTCAAATGTATTTTTTTTTTTCAAAGCTTTGAGCACCACAAATGAAATCCTCTGCACCCCTTCCATTGTATTTGTGCAGCAGGAGAAGATTGAGAAGCCAATATCTCAAAACCGGGGCACATAAAACGAAAACTATCTGCATGACTGGACACCATAGGGATTCAATGACAATATGTTTTTTTTTTTGTGTGACTTGGGTGAACTGACCTGTAAAGGTGATACACTCCATCAGAGACCGACCTACAGTGTGTGGATGAAGAGAGTTGTCCCCAAGTGAAACTTGTGAAACCTCCTCAGGAGGCCAGTCTCTGTGATAGCATTAATATGATCAGCAGTGCACAAGGAGGAAGGAGAGGTCATGAATAGGAATGTGTTTGTATGATGATGAATACAAGGACATCTTCTCTCTCTCTCTCTCTCTCTCTCTCTCTCTGTGTGTGTGGTTTATACAAACGCACCCACACATACACCTTCAAAGTCTCCTACATGTATTATTCATCTAATAAACAATAAATGGTAAGAAAACCGGGAACTTCCACTTTGCGTTGAGGGATGTTTACGTTCTATTTAACATGCATGTGGTGGGAGACGCGGAGACAAAGTGCCGCAAGCGGTGGTGTAAGCCAGCAGCTGCACAGCCAAAGCTGTCAAAAGTGGGTAGGAGAAGTATGCTATGCCTTTGGCCTTTCATCAGCTGAAATGAGCCAAGCTTGCGTTCATTGTGTGTGTGTGTTTGGCCTCCACTGTATTCATGCAAGTGTTGGGCTACTTACTACTTTCATCTGAAAGAATAATATTCCACTTCAGTCACAGGCACCAGTGCTATTTTTTCCTTTAATGTTTAACATATTTGTATCTCGGAAGAAATAAAAAAAAGGAGCGGGACGCTGAACGCCGAGTTTAGAGTGATGTAACAGCACTGTTAGGAAGGAAATAAAACTTACCTTTAAGCCATCCTCCCAAAAACAAACTAGCGTGAAACAAGATGGTTTCTACGAGGCTATAAAACTCAACAACCTTTATATCCACAATGTGTATTATGTAATAATATTATACTTACTTATTTGCAGCATTAAGTACTTCAGGCACAAAAAGTCTTACAGTGTGTTTATGTTGTGTGTCTGCTCCTATGATAGGGGAACTTACACCGAACCAGAAACTTTGCCAAGCATGGATTGGACTCATTCTTATCCTCCTCCTGTACTTATACTGCACAACAAGGATAAATGTATTCTAGTAGTAAACTTTAAATGCTTTGGCCCGGTGTACACTTACAGTACATGCAGTATAAACTGTTTTACACATCCGACTGTGTGCGTGTGTTTGATTGAGAACAGAAGACTCACATTGACCCACTATGCCGGCCAGAGCGGTCTTGAACTTGTCTTTGGCCTCCTCCACCTCCTTCTCGTGCTGACTCTTCTCGCCCGTCAGCCGGCGGATGTGGCCGTTGGACGACTGGATCATGGAGTAGAAGTTGTTGGCGTTCCTGCGGTTGACTTCCCCTCGTTCCAGCCAGGTCAGGAGAACACGCACTGCTTCGGGAAACTTGCCGTCCTCTAGCCAAAGAGGGGAAGACACGGAGAAATCAAGCAAAAATAGATGATTCCCGGGACACTTAAGTTGGTGAAAGCAACAGCTGACAAGCTGAAAAAGGATTACAAAACCTTCTGAAAGTGATTATACTCATAATCCACGAGAGATAAGGTTGTAAATTGTGACCAAACAGTTCTGATTTCTGGTAGAAAACAGATATATAGAAGAGCATAAAGGCAAATACAGGTAACTTTAATTTAGGGCTGTCAATTGATTAAAATATCTAATCATGATTAATCGCAAATTTTTTATCTGTTCAAAATGTACAATAAAGGGAGATTTGTCAAGTATATAATACTCTTATCAACATGGGAGTGGGCAGATATGCTTGCTTTATGCAAATGTATGTATATATTTATTATTAGAAATCAATTAACAACACAAAACAATGACAAATATTGTCCAGAAACCCTCACAGGTACTGCATTTAGCATAAAAAATATGATCAAATCATAACATGGCAAACTGCAGCCCAACAGGCAACAACAGCTGTCAGTGTGCTGACTTGACTATGACTTGCCCCAAACTGCATGCGGTTATCATAAAGTGTGCATGTCTGTAAAGGGGAGACTCGTGGGTACCCATAGAACCCATTTTCATTCACATATCTTGAGGTCAGAGGTCAAGGGACCCCTTTGAAAATGACCATGCCAGTTTTTCCTCTCCAAAATTGAGTGTAAGTTTGGAGCGTTATTTAGCCTCCTTCGCAACAAGCTAGTATGATGTGGCTGGTACCAATGGATTCCTTAGGTCGTCATTTCGTATGATGTCAGTATCTTCACTCTAGCTTTCAAACTGAGCCTGCTACAACCTAATAATCGTAAATTGCGTTAATCCATTAAAGAAATTAGTGGCGTTAAAATTAATTTGCATTAAGGCGTTATTATCGCATTAACTTTGACAGCCCTTGTTTAAATACATACAGTATAGTAGCAAGCACTTTTTATTTTGTTGAGTGAAAAGTAGACAGTAATGTCAGGGTTAATGCGTACAAGGTGACACTGAAAAAAAAAAGATAAAAAATAAAACCACAGTAAACTGTAGAGAACAAGGCCAGGAGAACAAAAAGACATCTGTGCTACTGGATGAAAGGAAGAAAGAGAAGAGTACATATGACAGACCGGCATACGCTCGGCAACAAAGAACAACTTCACAGACCTCGATGACACCTGAGGGGAGTAGAAAGAGGTGGTCTGGGTAAAAAGTTCTTCTTGTCATCAAAAGGACAGATTGGGTTTGGAGTACAAGAATATAACTGGCACTGAAAAGGGCTAAACTTTTCCTCTGGGTGGAAGATTGAGGGAAAAGAGTAAACCTAAATCTGCAGCAAACCAGCCAGGATGTGTGCTGCAGCAGCCCAAAGTGTTCAGAATCAAATCTTTTGGCTAAAACAACACCGTGTTAGGGTTCTTTACAGCAGGGCCAGGGGAGGGAGAGCTGAAAAAGACACTCGCAGATGGCAGAGAGGCAGAAAGTCACAGACATTCTGTTATCGGGCGACTGTGACGGAGACCTGGAAGTGTCACCGCTCATTAGTGAAACAAGTTTATTCAGCCAGAAAGTCGACGGAAAGCTGAGAAGAGGGGGGGAAACGAGAGAGAGAGGAGAGGATGAGCAGGGGAGAACAGAGAGTGCGGAGAGAGGAGAGTAGACGATGAGAGAGAGGAGCATGTGCTGAGGGAAGAGTAAACTGATACACCGGGTTTAACAGCCTTTGTGTAACGTCTTTTCAAAGCAAAATTCCCTGAATTTGTCGGAACATGAGAGAAGTGCTTTGTCAGTTTTACCAGCTGCAGTTTAGGACCCTTCCTGTAATGTCTTGGCAAGCTCACAAACAGACAAGCACAGGTACAGAACTACTCTTTTACCTTATTCCCTTCCTTGTCAGTTTGTGGTTTGCATGAATAATGATAGCGCCATGAATGGATCCATTTTTACTTTTGTTTGCTCATTACAACTATTTAAAAACAGACTATCGTTGTTTGCATGATGCTTTGAAATCAATATTAAACAAAAACCATAATAGTGAGAGCATTCATTCTTTTTGCAGCAGAAAGCTAAAAGGATTCTGTCTACTTTTGTCAATTATTATGGTTTATTGACTTACATAACCTTTTAACTTACGTTGGACAGATTTAAGGGATATGAAGAATTTGAAGATACTCCAAGAAATGACATCACAATAAGCAAAAATACCAATATAGGCGCTGGTGGACCATTTCTAATGCAGAGTTCAAGGGGTTAACAATTAGTGCTGTATTTGTAAATGCCCTCAGGTTGATTACAGAAAATTCTACATGTGTCGAGGTTTTGCTTCTTTACTGGGCTCTGTTGCTTATGTTTGTGCTCTCATATCATGCACATATTTTATGTTTTGCCAACCTTTGATCTTGTCTCCCAGCTGGCTGCACTCGTGCTCCGAGTAGTGGACGATGGGAGGAGGGGAGGGCGGCCGGAGGCGATCCTCCTCGATCTTGCGCCGGTGCCTCTCCTCTCTGGCCAACATGCGCTGGTGACACTCCCACTCGTAGAGGTCGTCTCTGGCCTGGGCGAAGTCCACGTGGAGACGGCCAGTGTCTTTTTTGTCTGTGCTGGAGCCCAAACGGATACGGTAACCTACAGGAGACAAAAGTGTAAAAAATTAAGAACCAAAAAGTAGGAGGAAATGGAAGATGGGAAAAGTCAATATGATGGGAGAAGCAGATGGGACAGCGGGGAACACATCAATTAAAATGAAGTATTCTGTCTGCTCAGACAGATTGATGTCATTTACACAACGTGCTGTGCATCTTGCAGGTGCGTAAATGCCCCTAATTATTAAAAAAATAACTTTTCTTTACTACATTTTGCTTCTTAGCCGTGCTAGCGACTAAGCTCTAGTGGTAGCATGAACTTTTTGTGCAGACATTCATGTTCCCCAGAGGATGAATCCTAAAGACTTGTGAGCATGTTAGCACGCTGAACAGTGAGCATTCAGCTCAAGGCACCGTTGCCTTCGTGCAGCCTCACAGAGCCGCTAGCATGTCTGTAGCCTCTCATAAGTCTTGTTATTAGATATTTGACAGCAGAGATAAAACAAGAAACAAAAGGGGGGAGAGAGAAAACGAGGGCGACATGTGACAAAGATCCCCTCGTCGCATTCAGACTACGGAAGTCACGGTTACGTGGTTTCCACCTTAAGACCACCGCAGCAACGCCTGAACGCCTCTTAATTTTTGACAGCTGTCAAACTTCACACTTTCCGTTCGCACCTTGCGGTCACTCTTTAATTAAATATCCTACTACGTGATAATCAGTCATGTCTTACATCTTCCAGACTGCTCACGAAAAATGAAAACAGAATAGTTAAATTATGGGCACCACCACCACCATACATCTTTTTAAAGCAAAAACGAGCCTGGAGGCGTGTTCGCTTGTTGGATCCCTTCGTTTGACAAGATATACTCTAAATGTATTGTGGAGTAACAGAAGGACTGCATCCTTTAGTCAATACACAAGAGATACTTAGTGAGGCCAATTACTTCTCTAGAGGCACTGAAAGACCACAATATCCCTTCATTACTCCCTACTTCCCTCTCATCCTCACACTCTCCCTCCTTACTCAATTTCCACTAATGGCTGGTTGCGGATCTAAAGTGAAATCATGCCCATTTTGTGATTTAATTGGTTGAAATGATCAGAGAGTGTGTTGAAGTGTGAGTGTTGGGGGTACACATGTGGGAGTGTGTGCTCCAGCCGGACACAGTAATGATGCCCGATGTGATTCACTGCGAGGCCCAACACGCTCTCATCACAGGAGAAGGGAAGGGGGGGGCAGCGGTATGGATGCCAGTGCAAACAGGAAAAGAAATGAGTAGGAGTTCGGGGGTTTCTACTTCAGTCTGCTCTCCCTGCTTCAGGCTCCCAATCTACCACAACTTCAATATTTCATATGGAGGAGATCTCAGTGTGCTGGGGCTGCTGGAGTTTGTGTCATTGCTGGGTGACTGTGTTTGCTCAGTGTGTGTGTTTGTGTGGGTGGGGTATTATTTATGGGAAATCTACACAGCTCTGTCATCTGGCTAATATATGGACCCTCAGCTCCCACGTCTCCCTGTAAGAATAAAGGCAGACCAAATCACAGGACCTCTCATTCAAACTAATTCACACACACACACACACAGACATTTGCACATGCATGAACACACACTGAATAATGCTGGGAATACTAGGTTTAATGGGTTTTTTCCAAAGTAGGACTATACGGCCAGCGAGAGAGAGAGATTTAAGACGTCTCTGGGCCACAGAAGCTGCTGTGAAAATGAAGATAAGATAAGAAACCATAAGCTGGTGTCACATGGTTAGTAGAGATGCTTTTTTTTTTATTTGACCTAATGGTCATTTATATCTTCTGTTGTGTGAGCCACTAGTAGTGGACCTCTTATTACTCTGTGAGTGTACCAACTGTCCTTTCCAATAGTAAACTTAATACAGTTGTGAAGAGGGTGAAGTGTTGATTATGTGTGTTTTTTTTCATATTTTCTTTTTGTATAAGTTTGGCTCTAAATAATACAATACACATGAACCTCGGCCACCGTTGCTATGGCGAGGAGGGCACGAATCAGAGCTGTATCGGATTCAAAATGGTTTGTCATTTTGATGCTGAATTCATCTAAAATTTACCCAGAATGCAAAAGTGAACTAATTCAGGAAGTGCCTTAAACTTGTATTCTTTCTAATAGCCAGCAGGGGGCGACTCCTCTGGTTGATTGTATAGAAGTCTATGAGAAAATGAGCCTACTTCTCACTTGATTTATTACCTCAGTAAACATTGTAAACATGAGTTTATGGTCTCAATCGCTAGTTTCAAGCCTTCTTCAATACAGCATGATGTTAATTTAGTAAATTATGGTCCAATTTAGAGTCAAACAGACCATAAAGCAGGGGATGCTTCAGGGCGTGGCTACCTTGTGATTGACAGGTCGCTGTTTACAATGTTTATGAGGTAATAAATCAAGTGAGAAGTAGGGTCATTTTCTCATAGACTTCTATACAATCAGACTTCTTTTTGCAACCAGAGGAGTCGCCCCCTGCTGGCTATTAGAAAGAATGCAAGTTTAAGGCGTTGTCTTCACTTTTCAGACCCGGAGGTTGCCGACAGTTTGTGACTCTGCATTCTTGCTTAACATTTGGCGCTGCCACAAATACAGAAATACCAATAAGCACTTACACAACGAGGTTTTAGAGATACGACAGCTTACCCGACAGGAAGAGAGCTTTGTCCACAGTGAACTCTTCAGCGAATCTGATATGGCAGAAGTTTTTCTTGCTTTTGCGTATGGCGGTTATTTCGCCACACTGCCCGAAGACCTCCATGATGAGCTGCTCCGTGGCGTTCTCGGGCAGACCGCCGACGAACACCGTCTTACACCCTGGAGGGCGGTCTCTCGTGGCCGGAGGCGGGAGGTCTGTTCAAAAAAGTAGGGGGAACAAATTAGAGAAAAAAACAGTTATGAATCAGTCATCACTAGGTTGAAATATTAAGACAGACAGGGCTGGAAAACAACAATCTGAATGATGAAACTGTGTGCACTTGCATTTATGTGGAGATAATACAGCTGAAATACAAACAACTCAAGGAATGATTCAGCTGTCCCAGAACACTGAAACTCGACTTTCAGTATGAATTATGCTCTTTGAGAAGCTGAAAACAATAAGTCCAATGGTAAGAACACACTGTTCTGATCGCTGCTGAAAATCATTTTGGCAGACCTGAGGACTAGGTCTGATTTCCTGTCTGTTGTTTTAACTCAAAAAGAAATATGTATGCCTGTATGTATAGTCAATAAAAGAAAATCAAAATGACAACATTGTTGTGCCGTCTGAACAGAGAAAGAAAACTAGAAGAAGCATCTGCTCACTTGTACCTCAAATCGAAAAAAGATATATTTATTCTTACTTTAAATGCCAACATTTGAAAAGCACCGATTCCAACAGGTTCAACAATTAACAAAAGACTGGGTGTTTATTCTGTATAATGTATGTATAACTCGTGAGAAGAGCTTATTTGTGCGTAAATGAATGTCCCTAACCAATTTTTTACTGCCATTTCCACATCACCTCATATTATCTTGAATAGGTACGCCCTTTCTTTCTACATAGAGTTTGCCTTTCATAAAGGCCTTTTCATTTCATTATAAATGTCATTTATATTTATTTTAGACAGAAAAAGGTTAAGAAATGTGTGGTAATTTGTAAATAATAGTAATAAGCCACAATTAAAACCCGTACTATATTCATTCATTCACTGCATGTTCTACAACACTGTCCGGCACATATTTCAGAATAAAAGCCTCATGTTAACAAATGAAGGAATTCTGTCCACAGAAAATTACATTTGAGGGCTTTTATTTTGAAATGAAAGCCGAAAGTAAATAGTTGAAAGTAATCTTGCTGGTATGATGTCAATATACAGTCAATACTATAATATACTACTATAAATGAGACCAAATAAATGCATTCAGGTTGAGTTAACAGGCTGTCGTGTTTTTCCTCTCATCAGTAAGACGGACAGAATGAATGCTAGCCTTTGATATTAGATTTATAAGTTGGCTACAATTATCAGAACAATACGAACCATCAGGCTCCCTCATGTGTCTCTAATAGGTACTGCAGATATCAATCTTGAATAAAATACCATGGAAGAAATTCTGCTTATTTATTTGGCCACCTGTGATTGATTGGTATAGACTGCCTACCAGCTGTATCAATGTATTAAACATGCATAGAAGTTAAAAATATAGACGAGAATATGATGGAACTGAAAGCCACCCCTATCTACAGAAACTGAAAGATCAGCCTGTTCTCATTCCCAATGCTTTGTCATGGCCTTCGGCGTTCGATACCACCGCACAAGGCAAACTTTTGTGGCGGTATGAGACGCACCGGGCTTTCCATTAACTACAATGTAAACCCATCCAAGGCAAGAGTAAATGCTCTGGGAAAGTGCTGTGGTGAGGTAGTTTAAAGAGCGAACAAGAGCGGGTGGGAGGTTGAGGTGGATGGGTCCAACAAACACAAGGCTTTCATCCAGGAGATGGCGGTTTGTGTCCTGTGTGTTAAGTTTCACTCATGTTAAAGTCAGCTGTTCGTTCATGTCCCGCGTTCACAACGTCCAGTCACATTTGCACTGTGAAAATGTAGTAGTTTTAAGTCCAACCATGTTGTTTTTTCCTAAACCAAACTAAGTTGTTTTGTTGCCTAAACCTAACCAAGTATTTTTGTTTAATTCACAACTTTAAGCATGCGTTTACCGCTACCAAAAAGTGACGCCGAAGTTTTCTGACAAAGCGTAAGTAGTTGGGATGAGAACGGGTTGGAAAGATCTATCAAAAAAATGTAAGGAAAGGCCCTCAAGACGGGAAAGAGGCACTCCAATAACTCCCATGATGAAGTATCCAATCACTACATCATGACTGAGGAAAACAAAAGCAAACACAAAATATCCAGAAGGCATAAATGACAAATAAATCCCCAAAAAGAACCTGAGGTCTAACTCGACATCCAGGCTGAGAAGAATCAGAGCAAAGCCACACCAAAATAAAGAAGTGGGAGAAGAAAAAAATCTGTATATAACACGATCAACGACTCTGAAAAAACAGGCCACATTCTGGAGCTTGATGCTGCAAAATTCAATTAAGTAATATTTTAAACATAGCACTTATGACCTAAAAAAATGATAAAGCTTAATGCATGAATAATGATAACTTGGAGCAATATGCTCAGATCGCTTTTCGTTAGATAAATGTTAATATCAAAACCATTCCATGCATGAAAATGAAATCCTTTTGGCCACAAAGTGATTGCGAATCCTCTCATGTGGAAGGTCCCCTGCATTGCAGAAATCACTTATTCAACACAGATGAGTGTTGACTGATCTAATCTCCAATAGATCAGGCTTCTCATCCATGATGAATGTGATTAGCGGGGTCTATGAAGAGTGAACCAGCTAATCAGTGGAACGCTGAGGATGCTGGATTTCCCAACTGTCTGCTAGAAAAAGGCCTCGCAATCACCGTTACAGATGCTCCTCCCGCCCCTGTACATATCGATACTCTGAGAAAAACTGGAGTTGGACTTGGTTGGATACCCGAGGTGTATCATGAGGGCCTCGCTGATAAGCAGGAAGTGGATTAATTCAGATATCTCTCGGGGTTTTAGAAGTGTGATCAAAAGGATTTCCAGGCTGAGCACTGGTTGGGTGCAGTAATACGGACTTTTCAACAGCTTTGTCTCACTGACAAACAGAAAAACAGTATAAATGGAGCGGTGGAACCACTGGTACTCAACAGAAAAGACTGTTCTTCTATATAACAAACAGTTGTTAAAGAAGTCCATCCAGTCTGACAGCTCTCATCCGTTACATTCAGAGCTTCAGATCTGGCCGTCAGACTCTCATGAGCCCAAACAAACAGATATAAAAACTCTTACTACCCTCTCTATCAATAAAACCCTGTGAGGAGAAGCAAACCCATTCCAGACCGAACTCTTTAAAAAACTTAAACTAGAATTACCGCTTCACAGTTGTCTGCCTCCGCCATTAAGTCAAGTTGCAGTTTACATCCATGTCTGTCCAAAAATTTCATAATTTCATCCTGTTAATCTATTATAAATAAAAAAACCATATTGTCATAATTAGCATATTAATTCTTGAGTTATGGCCACTGTGAGGACACAGTGACCTTTGACCACCAAAATCTGATCCAGTCCATCCATCCAAGTGGATGTTGAGGGCGGCTGTGGCTAAGAGGTAGAGTGGGTCGCCCACCAATTGGACGGTCGGTGGTTCGATCTCCGGCTCCTCCGGTCTACGTGTCCTTGAGCAAGATACTGATTACTGTATTTACATGTATTTAGATTAGTTCCTTATGGAACTTGCATGGCAGCCTGTCATCAGTGTATGAATGAGGTCAGAAGACTAGAAAGGCGCTATATAAATGCAAGTCCATTTACCATTTACCATGTCTGTGCCAAATTTGAAGAAGGCGTTCCCGAGATATTACGAGAATGAGATGGACGTGAGGTCACAGTGACCTTTGAGCACTTAAATCTAATAAGTTCATCCTTCAGTCCAGGTGGACGTTTGTGCCAAAATATGAAGATATTCCCTCCAGGCGTTCCTGAGATATCACCTTCACAAGAACAACCTGAAGACATAATGCCTCCGGCCACGGCTGTCGCTGCCGCGGAGACATAAAATATATATTTATATATATATATATAACTCCAACCCCTCAACTGTACCAACAACTGTACAAGATTTGGGTAGAGAAAGAAAGAATGAGATCACAATACAAACAGCAGAAATGAGGTTTCTCAGCAGGGCGGCTGCTGGTCTCATTCCACATGACGAAGTCAGGAGCTCAGCAATTTGGGAAGACATCAGTGTTGCTGCTTCACATTTATGATGCCTCCTAATAGTGAGATGATAAATAAACCAACCAGCTGGAATACATATTTTACAAAAAGAAAAAATATTTATGGGATGTCGAGCAGTGGAAACATAACAATCCACAGTCAGAGTTTTCTTCTGGTTAAAAAAGATTTTATCAGCTCACAATCCCCCTGCTGTCAGAGCTCCTTGTACTCTCACGCAGTAGTCTTTCAGTCCCAGAGTCCAAGCCAGCACTGTCCCTTTCTTTTAACTTTCTCTGCCTCTCTCTCTCTCTCTCTCTCTCTCTCTCTCTCACCCACTCACCACTGCATATCCCTCCCTCTGCCAACACTTTCCTTTAAATGTGACTGGGAAAGCAAAATATTGACTGCAGTTTTATTCTTTGACCTCCAGAGTTGGCGGATTAAACTAGTTTCGAGTTGAGATGGACAGAAAAAGAGTAAAAAGGTGGAGCAGAAAAAGCTTACGATAGCAAGAAAAAGCTTTGTTGGCAGACGCAACAAAGAGCTCCAAATTAACTGACCTTTATGGTCTACGAGTGCTTGATGGAGACGAAGGGGGGGAGCAATTCGGACAGAGAAAAGAGAACAGGTGCAGTGCAGCAGTAACATAATGTGTCAGGTTGTAAATTAAATAAAAACCGTTTTGGTTTGCAATACAAAGTTTTTTTGGCTTCAGTTGGGTAAACAGTTTGCAGCAGTGAGATGATTCTTTCTATCCTCTCAGTCTCAGCTACCTGCTGTGCTACTGAACCCCACTGTTTAGCACATTTTATGCAAATGCACAAGATTCAGATGAACTATTCATGACTGAATTACAAGAAAAACATGATATCATACAATATATGACAGCATTTTGTGAACAGTGATTGCATCAGGTTCACCTGCTTTTTATTTGCATAAAAATGCAGACAAAGACAGGGAGAAGAGAGAGAGCGCAGCTTTCACAAGATCCACTGTGTGTTGCTGCCAGACAGAGTTTAAAAAAGTTTTTTTTTTTGTCCAAATTCTAACTCAATACGTGTGTCCCTTTGAGTAATTGAGAGACGGACACTTCAAGGCCGATCATTTTAAAATGCAGACAGAAACTGAGGAGAGGGAGGATGCAGAGTTCAGGGTAGAAAGAAAAGAGTTTAAGAATAAAGAGAAGGGAGAGATCAGATATTGACAGGTTATGAGGAGAATGTAGAGTGTCTGAAAACGGCATTATATGATATGATGATTCTAATATTTTGATAAACTTATTTGCATATATTGAGGATCAAAATATTAGAACTAGAGCCAATCGATTCAAATATTTAATTGCGATTAATCACACATTTTTTAACTGTTCAAAATGCACCTTAAAGAGAGATTTGTCAAGTATTTAATACTCTTATCAACATGGGAGTGGTCAAATATGCTGCTTTATACAAATGTATGTATATATTTATTATTGGAAACCAATTAACAACACAAAATAATGACAAATATTGTCCAGAAACCCTCACAGGTACTGCATTTATCATAAGAAATATGCTCAAATCATAACATGGCAAACTGCAGCCCAACAGGCAACAACAGCTGTCAGTGTGTCAGTGTTCTGACTTGACTATGACCGGCCCCAAACTGCATGTGATTATCATAAAGTGGGCATGTGTGTAAAGGGGAGACTCGTGGGTACCCATAGAACCCATTTTCATTCACATATCCTGAGGTCAGAGGTCAAGGGACCCCTTTAAAAATGGCCATGCCAGGCTGCAAATTTTAATTTAGTTTAAATTTGGAGCGTTATTTAGCGTCCTTGGCAGCAAGTTAGCAAGACACGGTTGGTACCAATGGATTCCTTAGGTTTTCTAGTTCCATATGATGCCAGTATCTTCACTCTAGCTTTAGCCCACTACAGCCTAAAAATCGCAAGTTGTGTTAATACGTTAAAGAAATTAGTGACGTTAAAATTAATTTGCGTTAACACGTTATTATCGCATTATTATCGCGTGTTAACGCTGTTAATTTGACAGCCCTAATTAGAACTAATAATAAAATACAAAACACAACAAACTAGTTAAATTGCCACAGAATGGACTCCTATGTACTCCTGTATTAGATTGAATTATAGGATTTTCTAGTTTTCTGCCCACTTAGTTACTGTATGTTTTGAATCTCAGCAGACTGTATTTTGAGATTTTATGAATCATTGGCTGACTAATAAGCCGGTTGATGTGCTTTTATTCTGACATGTTCCTTTGGATAAATACGGAGGCTGCTGTAAAGCAAACACACAAACACACACAGACTGATTCTCAGTCCAGCCCCGTCCCACAGGCCTGCCGTCTGTGTGGCCACCCACTGGTCTGCTACACTAACACAGGCCATCGCCATCCATCACCTCGACTGGCTAAACACCCTTTTAAAGTCCGAGGGGCTGCCACAGGGAGGAGGCTTCGGCCCTCAGAGGACTGTTATTCAGAAGATAAACTACATTTACACACACTCCAGTAAACATGTTTAGTCGATTCACGTCACACATGAACAAAGAAAAAAAGGACAAACCTGCACATATGAAGATTTATCACAGAGAAACAGACATCATTGCCAGCACCAACACATTGGGACTTCCCTATCTTAGTCTATATGTCAGTTTTTCAGTAGGGTCTTGGTTGATTGATGAATTTTGATTTTTTTTTTAAAGTTGCTTATACCCTTTTCCCACAGAAATTAGCGCGTATATGCATGTTTTTTAAACACGGGAAAACACACTAAAAATAGGCGATAGACTCATTGCTCATTGTGAGTATGCCGTGCCGTTGCATTGGCCTTTCTGTTTTTTTTCCTGGTGTGTCACATTCAACGGCACAGTGAAAATGTTACAGTGCTTACTTCTTTTTTTTTTCAGTCTGTCTTTCAAACTCAAACTAGAGTTGGTGATTGTTGGAACAGTGGAAAGACTAACAAAGACTTTGGTTCGATGAAGGTGTTGTTTGGTGATGATTTTGTTTCTGTCGAGAGTGAATGATGTGTGTTTTATGACGATCAGAGAGGTAAAACTACTGTTTTCTGACTGGAGTCTGGTGGCTTTGAGGAGAGCAGATTAATTGTATGTTTTGTATGTTAATATATCATTGTCCAAATCTCTGTTGATTTTATTCATTATTACATACTCACTTCAACGTGTGTCACATAGCATCGCGCCGGAAAAAGTGTACACTGCCACTATCCTCAACGCTCAAACGAATGTTTCATCTTTCCTTGAAGATAATTATAAAATATCTCACTCAGACTGAGTTCAGAAGTTTGAAAGAGCAAGAGAGACAGACAGCAAGAGTTTGAAGTCCAATTTGATGATCAAAGTGAGTCCACCGGTCTAAATACTGAGTGTAACGTGTTTTCAAACGGTTTAGAAAAAAAGGTACTATACCATTTCACCTTTAGCACTAGATAGGTGAGTGAGAAGAAGCGTCAGTGGAGGAGGTGAGAGAGGGGTTAAGGCTGAATGGGGAGGGTTTGATTGAGGAAAAGGGAGAATGAGGTGAGCTTGATGAGGATGCACACTGACGGTACAGGTATGCACACTGTGGAGGTAGAAGCAGGGAGGTGGGGGGGGGGGGGGGGAGGGCTGCAGGGTTGCTGCTGCTCAGCTACAGGTCAGTGAGAGGGGATGCTGCACCTGGCGTCAGGTTGAGCGCGTGCAGCTAGAGGGTAATGACTACGTGTGATGGACAACATACATATGCAACCTCGTTGCCTGGACACCAGAGCTTCACATGTGATATTTGCTAAAAGCCTGAATTCAGCTAGCATCAATGCTTGTTTCCCTTTTTGTTCCTCACATACTGAATAAACAAAAGACCTGCTGATACCTCCCTGGTTCAGAGCAATACTTATCAATTATAAAAAACCAATGGGGCTGTTGTACCACTGATCTCACTGTATTATTCAGTAATATCACAACTCCACATAGAGGAAATTGTGTTTTTTACCTTGTACCTTGTTCATTCTTCTACGCTGACGACAAGCTAGAAAGATGTTCCTACAGTAGGTGAAGTTAAACTTCTCATCAGCTTTTCCCTCTGCACCAAACTATGACAGTGACAGTTTATAATGAGCCATAATGCACACCACATACATGCAAGCACATCTGAAAAACTGTTTTATATGTGTGGTAAAAGAAAGAAAACAATGAAGCTAGTTGCCAAAGTGAATGCAAGAATGTGTATTTTGTTTTGTGAAGGGATTGTAAACTCCCAAATGCTACTGCGTCGAGGAGCTTTTGTTTTAGTTCACCTTGAAGATGACTTGTAAGACTTGTTTGAATAAAGTCCCCAGGCAGAAACTGTTCTAGCAGGAAATCTGAAAAGCAAAAGGTGGGATCAATCAAAAGCACCCCCCACTACTTCTTCTCTAGCTCTGGATAATTGGAAGGTGGAGGTGAGATGAATATAACAGCTTGTGCAGCACACATCTAGTCAGATGATACAAAGTGACTTGCCCTGAAAAGTTTGTTGTGTGGATGTAAATGCACTTCATGCTGATCAGGTTAATCGTTGGGCAGGAATAGCAGATAAACAAGTACAGAGGAACAACGCATTATTGATTGATGTTTCCCATATTGGAATACCAAGTCAGAACAACATTTTTATAAAATCCTTTGGTCATATATATCTAACAAAAGCATAATCTCAAGTCTTAAAATGTATACATACTGACATCTGCCAAAACTACACTCATTTGTCACTTCAATCTTTTTTCTTGCATCCAAAAGTGAAGTTGTACAATGTTTAGACCTGAAATGAAATAGTCAATCAGAAGAAAATGAAAGGAAACTTTGTTTTAAATTATCGATTAATCATTTCAGTAGTTTTTCAAGCTAAAATGCTATATTATCTCTGGTTACAGCTGATTTTCTAACATAGTACAAACAATATCTTTGGGCTTTGGACCGTTGGACTTGACAAAACAAGCCATTAAAAGACATCACCCTTACAGGGCTTTTTCACCATTTTTTGACATTTTATAGACCCACTTATTTAAAAAAATAAAGCTTAATCAGTCAGTTGTAGCCAATCCGCTACGGGAAGGCAATAGAGACAGAGCGCAATTAAGTCCCGCCCACACGGGAGGGGAAAACACTTCATCGCTCTCCATTGACTTTATATTGCGTGAAGGTATAATACTGTCTGCTGGCAAACAACAGACAGATGCCTAAAAGCTGCTGTGTGGTGGGATGCACTACCAACAGGGTAAAGAACCCCGAACTAAGATTTTATAAGCTGCCGAACGGAAAAACTGAGGATACAGGCAATAAGACGTGAGGCATTAGCGGGAAGAATGGGAATACTGTGGAATCCTGACACTCAGTACGCCTGAAGCTAGGTTTATGCTCCCCGTAGTGAAGCTGGCGCGAATGCGCGTGCCAGAAAATTACGTCGTCACGGCTTTCGCGTGGTGCGCGAAGGCTCCGCAAGTTGTCACGGTGCTCTGTCGTGCACCTCTGAATTTTTTGTAACTACGCGCCGACTACGCACGCTGCGCGTTTCATTTCAACATGGACGCCTTCAAAGACTGGAAGACTGGCTGAGCAGGTTCGCCTGTACAGACATCTCTACAGCTGTACATTGAGAGACCACAAGAACAGTGGAAGGCTTTTTGCTGCAGGCTGTGAAAGAATATGATAGATTGTTTTGTAAAAGCTAAAAAAAAGTGTCATGGAAAGAGAGGTGACCCGAGGGGAAGCACCGAGAGACAGAAAGTAATTTTGACTTGGAGGTAAGCGACAGTAATAATTACGGTACACAAATGAAATGTTTGGCGGTACGTAGGTCGGAGTTTAGTGTTTACTACTTTTGCCAGGCAGCCTACTTTCATTTCCGGTACCACTCGTACCAATCTACGGAGGCCCGCGCCACGGTATCTCGCGCGAGCATAAACAAAGCTTAACATTACGTGTGCAGCAGCCATTTTGTCCAAATGTCAGTTTTAGGCTAACTAACCCCATTTCTGTAAATTAATCTAAAGCATTTGACAGGATGCAACTTGTGTTATAGTTGAATGTGGATAAATCAGAAAGCTATGCAGTATTATGTTTGGAAGTGCCGTAGCTAACTACAGTAGCTTGTTACGCATAGCTAACATTAGGTTGCTAACAGCTAACTTCATCATTATCATCCATCATTATTTTAGTTTTAAACTGCACCCCTGGTAGACACAGGGTGCTAAAATAATCTGGCGTGGTTCTCAGAGTATGACGCCTTGCGCTCTGTCTCTATGAGATGTGGTTGAAAGCTTATAAAACAACAAGTAAATTGGACCTGTTGAGAATATTTCTGTGAAGACGCTGTCTCCAAGGTCTTAATAATGTCACAAAATGAGATGCCTTTCTTTGTGGAGTGATACTTTCACATGGAGACGCTGGTGAAGGTGGGGGGTGGTGGCAGAAGGTGCAGGATTAGCATGACATTATGACTCACTGGGGTTGGGGGGGAACAGGGTGCAGCTCTTGCAGTGGATGATCTCCTTGATAACCGGCATATCCTGGGAGAGGGGCGCGGGCACCATACCGAGGCCGGGCATCATGGGATTCAGGGGGGTGATGCCGGCCATCATACCAAGGCTGGGATCAAAATCTGGAGGCAGGAGAGAAATATGAATGAGATCACTGGGACAGAAGAGAACACCTACTACAGTGACATATAAACACAGACTTGTTTCCAGCAGCTAGCCTTTGGTCGGGTTATCGCTTCAGCCCGTACTGAATCTTTTAAGTTGTGTACTTTTTCCCTGCGCGATTCTTCTGTCAACACCAGTGACACACGAGCAGCCTACTCATAATGGAATACACAGCCATTCATGAATAAACCATTGCATAAACAACATGCATACTTCAAGAAGTTTCTCCTGAGTCACTCTCTCTGTCACTCCTGCTGCTTGAATGATGACCTTATAGATAATGTACACAGTTGGGTCCAGAACCGACGTAACAGAGAGGCTTTATTTACAATATTGATTTGCACAGACTGCACCTGGGAAGACATGCACACACCCACACACAAGCACAAGCATCCAGAGCCACAACATGTGCTTTTAAGTGCATACGCATCCCAGTATGGAGCTTTTTGTTGAAATGGAAATGATGCTGCCCTCCAGTATGTGCCTCAACATCACCTGCAGAGGATTTGTAGTTGAGAATTATGCCGCAGGGTGTGTGATGTTTACGCACCTGTGTGTGTGTGTGTGCATGCAGGAGCGCTGCTCTGCTAAAACGAATCCTTCACTGGAGATTATACACACACAGTAACATACTAGACATGTAGTAGAATTAATCTGAAGCAGAAGCTGTTATTTGCTGTCTGTAAGACGACACAGTCGATGAAATCCCAGTAATGACATGCTTAAATAAACAAGCAACACAATGACAAGTAGAATCGGAGACAGCTCAGCCATAAAGTCTACCTTTACAAAGATATTAAAGGAACAGTGTGGAACATTTCGTGGGATCTATCAGCAGAAATGGAATATAATATTCATAACTATGTTTTCATTAGTGTATAATCACCTGAAACTAAGAATTGCTGTGTTTCCGTAAGCTTAGAAAGAGTCCTTCATATCTACATAGGGAGCGGGTCCTCTTCACGGAGTCAGCCATGCTGCTCCGCCATGTTCCTACAGTAGCCCAGAATGGACAAACCAAACACTGGTACTAGAGAGAGCCTTTCACGTTTTTACATTACTTGTAGGCCACCGTAGTTCTTTGACACGCTTGTGAAACTTCAGTAACGTGAGCCGCAGAGGAGCGCCGTCTGATTTCCGTTGCAGTGCTAAATTTTGGCAGCTATTTTAGATTTAGTCTTAGTCTTAACACGAAAATGCTTGATAAAATAAAGGTGACAAAAATAAAGAAAGATTTTGGTAAAGATTTTATGTTTTTAAACTACATTTTAGTCTTGTCGTTTTTTGTCAACGATATTGCATTTTTGATATCGTCACTATTAGTAATTAATGACGTAGGTGCCGTCTCGTCATCATCTCATCTTAGTCATGGAAAAAAAAGTTGTTTGATGAACATATTTTGTCATAGTTTTGGTTAACGAAATTAACACAGTTCCATTGCTCCTAAAGTAGTGTTATAATGGTAAGGATGGCCTCTGAGTGAGGCGAACGGCGTTACCACAGTTTTGCACTCGGCAGCTCACGTAACCGCAGTCTTGGAAAGGGAGGAGAGAGCGGAATGGGTACCAGCTGGTTGCAATCTGCAACCACACCACTAGATGCCACCAAATCTTACACATTGTACCTTTAAGGTTCAGTTTTGATCGACACTGTCAGAGTAAATTTAACTGTATGTTTATTACTGAGGCTGTATTTTGTGTTTCTAATATTCTTTCCCCCTCGTGTTTGTCAATGTGGCGGGCAAAACATTAGAAACACCTTTCAATATAACGCAGTCCAGTACAACACCAACACTAAGTATGACCTCATAAACATATACTGTAGTTGAATTTCTGTACCTGTAATTAAATATTAACTATTCCTGTCCAACAGAGAATAACAGCAACGATCATTATGTGGGTTCCATTACAATTTTGACTTTTCTCATCTTCAATAGCAATGCATCCAGTGAAGGAGAAATAATATAGCATAGCAGTATAACTGGAAACAGATACTACATTTCCTTATACTGTAAGTGATTTCCTCTAAATCCACTGCAGGAGAGAAAACGGATGAATTAAATTACACCGAGTGAAGTTGAATAAAGAAATATGCACATTACAGACGAGTCAGAATAGATCCCTGGAGCCAGAGAGGGTGTAATAAAGACGAAGGACAAAACTGAGGAAAGAGAAATAGAGGCCAGACAGAGAACAAGAAAACACAGAAGTAGAACCATGCGAGAACCAACACATTCTCACTCCCAACTCGTCAAATACCGCCGCTTAGTCAGTGACCCTCGGCATCGGAGACCGTCGCACGGGGTACCCCTCTTGCTTTACTTTTGGACGGACCAGGGACGGCGTTACATACCACTTAGTTAAGGTTAGGAAACGGTTGTGGTTGATGTTAACTTCCCTGACTAGCGACTCACGTGACTCACGGGGGTGACGATACTAACAACTCACGAGACAAGCGACTCGTGACTAACGACTCATGTGACTCACGGGACTAACAATACTAACGACTCACGTGACTAGCAACTCACGTGACTCACGGGGGTGACGATACTAACAACTCACGTGACTAGCAACTCACGTGACTGACGATACTTGCGCCTCACGTGACTAGTGACTCATGGTGCTGACAATACAAGCGACTCACGTGACTAGCGACAGGGGACTGACGATACAGACGAGTCACGTGACTAACAACTGACGTGACAAAATAAGTCAACGTTACTTTTAGTTTGACACGGAACACCGGTCTCGTGGTTGAAACTCTTGTGTTGGTTTGACCCATCCACCCCCCCTCCAGCCCACCCTTAGCGGACTCTCACGCTATTCAAACTACGTCAGTTGCTCCGACTGTCGAATAACGCTGTGAGTGAGTTTACATTGGAGTTAGTTGAAAGTCCGATTTGTTGTCCGTGCGTCGGACTCTGATACCGAGGGGATTGCCCAATCGGCGATGAGTTTGGATTGAGAACGAGTTGAAGGAACAGGTGATAAGAAGGACCCTAGCTGCCAGGCGATTGATGGCTTCTTCTGCACGTTAAGGTGAAGGAAAGGAAGACGGATAGTAGGAGGGAAGATAAGAAAGGGTGGATGGAAGACGAGAGGCTGGTGCAATAACCAACCTGAATGCCAAACACTTTACATAGAAAAGAGCTGAGGAAATAAAGTATACACCGTGACTGAATTCAGTGTTGTGGGAGGTTGCAAAGAAGAAAACATTGTAAATATATCTTGAAAATTATATTTCTGGACATTATATTCCATTTTCTGCCAAGCCAAAGCTCTACTGTTCCAGTGGTAAAATTAGAAAACATGCTTATGAGTACATATGTCGTATACTGATGCAAAACAAACTAGATTTCAGCTCGCATGGAGGAAACGATCTGGTTAAATAAGGGCTCGGCTGGTGCAATTTCACTGCAGTGCTGCTCATGTTCCCTCTGGAGTGTGTGTTGGTGCGCGTGTCTGTGTATTTATCCTTGTCCATTAAGACCTGAAGCAAGCATGTAGCAGAGCTGTGCGTAATAAAGGAGATTATTTACCTTATCCTAAGGATTTCCAGCTACAGCAGAGCTCTCTCATCTCCGCTTTCAACAATGTGGCCCGAGGACATGTTTCATCACTAACATGTCATTATTTCCTCCCTCCTGCAGTGCTGCTCATTACAATGTATGCTGTAAGTAGACACAGATGAACATGCAGACGAGTGCACTTCATCCAATGTATGTATTTATGCAGTTTTCTAAAGGAGTTGCTGTCATGTTCCAGTCCAGATATAAAGTCATTTTATGTTGTTTCAGGATTTATTAGAGTACAGTTTACATTTCAAACAAGCATCATACGGGTGGATTTGACTGCAGCCAGTGTGAATAGTACATCCTGTAGTTTGTTTCAGAGTATAGGGGAGAGGAAAAAAACACTTTCCCCATCATTTGCCTATCACAGCTGCAGCTTTAAGTGGATAATCTATTTAACTTATTAATGTCCTACACTACAAAATCCGGCAAAACACAAGTGACACCACCGATTAAATTTTAGTAGCACCATGACAACAGCCAGTAGCTCCACTAAATACAATGAGGTATGATGAATCCTTTTTATTATCATTTGTTTAGATGCGAAGAACTTAAAAGGACCAGCTTGTAGGTCACTCACAAACTCACACATTAAAATCTAACAGGCTGCAGATTCTCCACAAGAGGGAGCACTGCATGCCAACCAGCGCAACCTATAGAAAAGGAAAGTAATGACAGCAGGACTTAAAACCTGCATACATTTGTAGGCTAGTTGATGTCACCACCTGCTGCATCAAAACTGAAATCTGGGTGTTATATTTGATAACAAACTCAACTTTGACCAACAGGTGAAGTCAGCCGTTCAATCGTGCTTTCTGCGACTTCGTAATATCTCGAAAATTAGATCTTTTTTTATCTGCTAAGAAACTTGAAACTGTCATCCACGCTTGCATTACATCCCGCTTATAGACTACTGTAACTCACTGTATTCCTGTCTCACCCAACACAACCTCTCCAAACTTCAACCAGTTCAAAATGCTACAGCACGACTACTCACAACATCCAACAGAAGAGTCCACAAAATGCCTATTTTAGCATCTCATACACTGGTTACCTGCTCCTTTTAGAATTGATTTTAAAATATTATTGATTTATTTTAAAGTTTGGGTTGGCCCGTGATTATAACATTGACTTACTAACCCCTCACAAGCCTGAATGTAACCTGAGATCCTCCGGCGAGGGTCTGTTATTGTGACATGTGTATATATGTAATTCCTAGGTCAGGGCTAAGAACCAGAGGAGACCGATCCTTTGGAGTCGGGGCCCCAGATCAGGCAGGCTAGCTCTGTTTGATCTTTTAAATCTCTCTTAAAAACACACTTTTTCAGAATTGCTTTCTCTTAATCGGTTATTCTTCTGCTTTTACTCTTGTTACTGTGTTTTGGTAATTCATACCTATATAAATAAAGTTATTATCATTATTATAGGTAAAGAACGTAACAGCTGGTGCAATTTTAATATTTGTGCTACATGCAGGGGATGGATGTTAGAGTAATGTTAGCTTTTATTTATAATTTTTTCATTTCTTTCCTAGTTTTTTTTCTTTCTTTTTTTTTTTTTTCAGGCAGTTGACCATCAAACAAGTGAGCCTAATTGTTCATTGTCTGTAGAAATAGTTAAGTGTAATAGAGCTATCTGATCCACAAAAAAAAAAAAAAAAAAAAACTGATTTAGAGATGATTTCAGCGACACCCAAGTTCATAGTTCAAATTCTCAGAATAGGCAGAACTTAGTCAACCTTCATCGCCATTCAATTTTCTTTTGGCTTCTGCACGCAGCACTCCAGAAAGAAAATGGTTTAAATTACTGGTAGCTCAGTTAATAAGGTGCATTCAATGTCCCAGATATGAAGCTAACCTGGGTCACCATTTTTTTATTATCTCAGTAGTGTAACCATCATAGTAAAAAAAACATTAGAAAAAAACAACTTAAAAATAAAGCCAGACTCTGGTCCAACAGTAGCATTAAAAGGAAATCAATATGATTTTAAAATCCATCCTAAATGACATCATGTGAAGGTGGGTGTGAATGAGGTTAATAAGCAGTAGCTGCCACACACCACTGGGCTACTCTTTGATAAATATAAAAAGGACAAGCAGCTCCATTCACCATCATCCACTGCTGTGTAATGCTACGGGGAGGAGTGGGTGAGTGGGCCATCGGGGCAGCGACATCAAAGTTGTTTTATCTAATACTAGAACAAATCCAAAGGCTTCAAAGAATGTTAAAGCCACACAGACCGACCCACCGCCGCCGCCCTCCACAACTGTTTCACACCAAATACAGATATAGATGCAAAGAGAAGCCTTACTTAAACATTTCGTATTTAGTCCAACTCTATTGGCTATTGGGAAAACTAAGCTTTGTAAGTCTCTCCATTACGTGTACTGTATACAAAGCAGTAAACTATTGAAATATCTGACTTCTGCAAATTTCAGCCTCTCCCGTGTGCCAAGCGTGTTGAAGAGCTACGGTGGCCAACGCCTAAACGCGAATGGTCCTCTCTAGAGCCAGTTGTTGTAAGAATAGCGTCGGTCATTTGGAGCAGAGCCAGTACGTAGAGTGTGTGTGTACGAGAGAAGTGAGTGGTGAAGCAAGAGAGAGAGAGTGGCGGCGACGGAAGCGAGTAACGTTATCGACTCCGGCCCAAGCCGTTTTGGGCTACTGTAACATGGCGGACTCCGCGGAGAGGATTTGTTAATATTATATTCCATTTCTGCCAGTAGATCCCCCTAAATGTTACACACTGTTCCTTTAAGTAAATGATCTGAGTACCAAAACTGGCTGTAATCTAGTGCGGCTAAAAAACAGTGGAAGGTTAAAGAAGTATACAGTGTGTGTCTATGGGAGCTGTGGATTCAGGCACAAACAATAGTGGGGGAAACAATATCTTCAGAATTATCTCAATTTAGTTTGAACAAATGCAGAGACGTTCTGCCTTGAATACCTTATGAATGAAAAGCACTGTGGGTGTAGGTAGGTATTATCAACTAACAATAGAATGATACTGAATTGTGAATTCAAACACTGAATGGTAGCAGATACTAAATAATGAGAACATGATTGGATGCAGAACAGTTCAATGAGACCATGTTTAATTTATTCAACCAGCAAATGGTAATTTAGAGACGGATTAGATAGCGAGAGCTGGTTCATGAAGGGGAGCTTCCACAATTGCACAAAAGGGCATGCACGATTCCAGCAGTAAAATACCTGAGAGAAGATTGACAGGAAATTATTCAGCAACAGTTTCCTTAATGAATTAAGTCATAATTCAAGGAAAATAAATTTATTCCAGCTTTTCAAATATTAATATTTGGTGGTATTCTATGACAGTAAACTGAATATTTTGGGGTTTGGTTGAACAAAACAAGCAATTAAAACCCGTCACCTTTGGCTCTCTGAAACTCTGATAAGGATATTGTTTTAGTATTTTCTGACATTTTTCAGAATAAACAATTAATCAAGAAAATAATCGTCGAACTGATAATAAAAACAATCATTAGTTGAAGCCCAAACTTGGGAGCAAATGTTAGCCAATGCGGAAGTGCTTTAAACCTGCATTCTTTCTAATAGCCAGCAGGGGGCGACTCCTCTGGTTGCAAAAAGAAGTCTGATTGTATAGAAGTCTATGAAAAAATGAGCCTACTTCTCACTTGATTTATTACCTCAGTAAACATTGAAACATGAGTTTATGGTCTCAATCACTAGTTTCAAGTCTTCTTCAATACAGCATGATGTTCATTTAGTAAATTATGGTCCCATTTAGAATCAAATAGACCATAAAGCAGGGGATGCTTTAGGGCGTGGGAACCTTGTGATTGACAGGTCGCTACCACGGCGTTGTCCGGTCTGGAAGTTGCTCGTGTTTTCATCTTACAGCTTTAACCATTTCAGTGTGTTTTCAGTTCATGAAAGTTAATTGTAACATTTTGGTCGCCTAAAAATGTCTTATTTAGCGTTTGGTTGTACTTAGCTCCACCCTCTCATGTCACTTCTGGTTGCAAAAAACCAAGATGGTGACGGCCAAAAAAAACAAAATGGCAACGGCCAAAATGACGAACTTGAGGCTTCCAAACAATAGTCCAAAAACAAATGGGTGACGTCACGGTGACTACGTCCACTTCTTATATACAGTGCATGGACAACAAATATTGTGAAATAATATAAATTGTCTACCATCAGACAAACCGTTTCCTCCTTTAATATTACAATCTTTATGATCATATCAGATTTTAGTAGGATTTTTACGATGTTCATGGTTGATGTTACAGTGACCATGTCCACTTCTTATATTCAGTCTATGGTGGAGAACATCCACAGAAAACAAACAATTTTAAATGGTCTCCAATAATTGAGAAAAACTGCTTTTCACATTTTATATTTAAATTTAGACATTTTGTTTTGAATATTAAATGACCCTCTTTGGGAGGAACATTATTCTCCGGCATTAATGATGCCCATTAAAAGGTTCAACTGAGATACAGCATGTGCTGTACTAAGAGCCAATATGCTGTGCACTCAACAAGAGACAGAGAGAGGAAGAGCAGGTCTCTTAGAAACTTCACAGAGAGATTCAGAGAGCACAAGTGTCCTCTTGAAAGAAGAACAACAAAAGAAACCTGGGGCCGGGTCCACCCACACACGGCCACACATCTGTCTGATCCTTTTTTTTTTTTTTTTTTTTACCACGCTTGTCTACGAGCTCCAGTCTGAATTCTCACTCATGTTAGAAAACTGAAATTATTCACAAACATCTCCCCGCTAACGCCTCTTCCTTGTACGGCAACACGCATGAGTGCACACATACACACGAAGTTGGCCTCGAAGACTGTTTGCACAAACTCTCCTCTACCTTCCACCTGATTTTAAACAATCCATTTCCTGGAGGTTTGTTCAAAGTAATTACATTTGGAGCTGCCCATCAATCAGGAGGCGCACAGAGAAATAAAAAAAACCTGACATTTGATTGTGTGAAGCTCCGGGCTATTAACGCCATCCTCCTCTCCTCCCTCCCCGTCTTTCTCCTCTCTGATTTCCAGGGTAAACGTCCCTTCTAGCAGTCGGCGGCGGCGGCGGGTGGCGGAGGGTTTGAGGGAGGATATAGGCGGTGGCTGTGAGGCATGCTGGATAATATTCTCTAATGAGGCGAGCTAGCCACGCCACCTGGAACCCTACCAGTGGCTGAAATCTGCCTCTCTCAATCTCTGCCAGGAGTCACCCCTCTTTGCATTTTTATACGAACATCTCGGACTTCATTTCTCTTTACAGGAACATTTCTCCAGCTGCAAGGACAGAATAAAAAAAACCCTCCCCTCTCCTTATTGCATTATATCTAAATAAGTATCTGCTTCCTTATGTTGCCTCCAAAAATCCGTCTTCTTTATCCGACACCTCCATAGTCAAATCTCCATAACAAATCTAGCCTTTAACAATATCTAGCCTACAATCTAATATAGCTGCCATGGATAGGAAGAACTGTCATTTCTGTCGCCCTATAACTACTGCTGTATTTCTTTTCCCCCCGGACACACTGTATATCCACCCTGTCCGCCTCCACGCAGCCAAAAAAACCTCTGGCATCGTACCAGTGCAGCTCCTGAGCAGTCAGCAGAAAGGGACACTGCGTTCAGGCCGAGGATTGGAAAACGCTTACGGCACAGGAATGACTGTCAGCCGACGTATTTCCTAATGTTAATCCAGGTGAGCTAATGTGTGAAAATGAGAGGACCCTGACTCATATGGTCTGGTGCCCTCTAAATTCATTTGAGTTGCACGGTTTAGATAACTACCTATGAAGCGTGACACTAAAGTTTTCATATATTCTACTGTGGTTTTTGTGTGTTTGTGTACAGAGGTGGAGGGGTATGTGGGGAAAGGGATGAGGAGGAGTGGGATGCAGCAGACAAAGGAGTGGTTGTTTATTCAGGGAAGAGTCGTCTGTCCCTGGAGCCTGCTTATCTATTCTCCAGGGTGTTTGTGTGTGTTCATGCATAAGAATGTGCATCTAAATTAATTCTGATAACCTTGCAAATACATGTGTGTGGAGTGCTAAATGTTTTCCTTATGGTGGTTTGTGTGGCCACCCCAGTATCACATTTTCCTTTTTGTCCAATGAGCAGCTTTGACTCCAAATGTGAGGAAACCAAAATGGCTAATAAAACCCATCATTCCTGTGAATATAGACATCTATTATTATTAGAGAGGCTTATTATTACACAGGCGTGCGGACTGGGCTGCTGTTATTGGTTAGACAAAATACACTTAACTTTCAAGGTCAGATGAAAACAAAAATGAGAAAGTCTGGTAACGTAAAAAAAACAAAACAAGCATTACTGCTACTTTTCACTAAGCCTGATTGAAAGGTGGTTTGGTGTTTAAGGTGAGACGCAAAAGGCAAAGACATTGTTTTTCACCCATTGGTCACAGATTTTGGGTTGTTTTGCTTCCATAACATGTTTTCTTTCAGACTACTGGAAAGAAAACATCTAAAATACACATTTAGGTGTTTATTTTACTACTTTGTCTATTTGATTTCTCCAAAATCCAAATTTCACCAAAAGTTAGCATTAGATAACGCCTCATTTGTATATCTATAAATAACATTTCAGAAAACTTGTAATACAAAAAATAATTGCCTTAATGAACATAATCAGCAGGGGAAGTTTCATGGTGTTATCTATTATTATTTATTTTTTTTACCTTATTCATCTGTAGTGTCTTCCAAAATGTAGGGAGTTTTACAATACATATCTTTCAAGGCTAAAAATGAGATTTTTCTCTGAGCCAGAAATCTCCACTTCAGTACCACTTACATACCCCAAACTTTCCAGTTTCATTCCTATCTATATTCTGAAGGTTTTCACAGAGGGGTTTGTTCATATATCATTCATAGCCTGATTTATACAACATTTTATTTCTAAAACATGACGAAAATGGATTTACTTGATGGCTGTTGACAGTATTTTCTGATTTATGAGAAATACAAAGATATATCCAAAATTCCCTCCATAAAAACCTCCAATATGTCAACAAAGTGAAAGTGAAACAATAATTTATAACCTGGCTTTATCCAATGTTCAGATTCATGTTCTGGAAATGTATTGTACTGGAAAGAAAACATATAACATAAAATACACATTTAGGTGTTTATTTTACTACTTTGTCTATTTGCGTCTGTAGATTTCTCCTAAATTCACCAAAAATTTGCATGATATAATGCCTCATTTATATATCTATACAAAAAATAATTGTCTTAATATAAGTAATCAACTGGGGAAGTTTCATGGTGATATCTATAGACATTTTTTTTTTACCCTATTCACCTGTAGTGAATTTTTAACATCTCAGATGTTTTTTTTCCTAATACTCTGAGCAAGAAATCTCCACCTCAGTAGTACTTGCATACACCAAACTTTCCAGTTGCATTCCTATCTATATTCTGAAGGTTTTCAAGAAAGGGTTTGGTCATATATCATTTATAGCCTGATTTATAGAACATTTTATCCCTGAAAACATGTATTTTTTTATGGCTGTTGACAGCATTTTCTGATTTATGGAGTAATACAAAGAGATATCCAACAGTCTCTCAGTAAAAAAACCTTTGACTCTAATATTTCAACTAAATGAAACAATAACTTTGAAAGCGACTTTATCCAATGTTCAGATTTATGTTCTGCGAATTTATGCAAATCAGCGCAAAAATTGATAAGATAATGTCTCATTTGCATATTTAAACATTACATTTTCAGAAAGCTTGTAATACAAAAAATAATTGTCTTAATGTGCATAATCAACTGGATCGATTCGTTTTTTTTACCCTACTCACTGCTTAATGTTGTGTAGTCACATTTTTGGATTGGATACATTTGAATGGTCAGATGATTAAAGACATAAAATATATGTTTGACTTCCATCTAATTATTGTTCTTCTTCTGTGAAGTGTTGGATACTTTCACCACTTCAGATCTCCAAAAAACATTCAAATAATTGGAAAAATGTCTCCTTGGTTGAACTCCTCACAATTCACGTCCAACACTGAGGCCTTAAACTGTGATGAGGACTTTTAGATCACTTCTCTAAACACATTTTTCTTTGTGTGCTTTAAAGCATAAAGAAGACAGTGCATCATTCTGTGCCAAATAAAAGTTGGGAACCACTGAATCTTTTGATCAAAGCCAAATGTACAAGAACAGTGATACAATACAACACTGTCAAGTGTCTTATAATAAAAAACTATCCTGGGAGGTCTGTATTTTGAAAAGGAATATAGGAGGAGGAACTCTATAGCGTTCCATCTGGTTCTGCTTATTGTCTGGACGTGCTAGAGGGAACGCTGATGAAGTTTTGGGGAAACACTCCTGGAAAAGGATACACTCTCTCCGTCTCTGTCAGATGTCACAGATGTAGAAACCAGATGTTGATTCCTGATGTTGCTGCTCACATTTCTGCTCTGTTTTCACAGTTCACACGATATCTGGGGTTTTACTCACTGAGTTTTGGGCTTGCTAACCATAAGACATAACTTATCCATGATGACATAAAACACATTTTGAGCATCTGAAGAATTTTGCTCATCCTTGTGTTTTGGTAAGTATTAGCCAAAAGGGTTTAATGTAGTCAGAGATGTTGCTATTGGTGATCACTCAAAGAGATCCACTTGAAACCAGACTCCATTGTTTAACACTTTTAGGTTAGAAAAAAATAATCCCAAAACTAAATTCTTTCACTGTAATTTTCTCTGAGCAGAGGGGAAAAGCCCCGCTGTGACTTCTCAAGTTTTCCATAACCACAGGAACTGTCTCTGGTCTGGTCTGAGCTCTTGTCTCAACAGTTAAACAGAGGTTCACCTTACTGTTTACGTCTCGGTGTTTCACAAACTTAAACAACCCTAATTCTATGCTCCCCACACAGTCTGCAGAATAGCACCAATCATTGAAACTGACACCGATAATGCACGTTATGATCATAAAAATAAAAGCCAGAATCTCCAACTGTTGCTGCAGCTATTACGATGGCAGGACATGCAATCAACACACGACTCTGTTCCTCCAGAGATATGCCAGACAGACCCTACCATGCCTGAAAACAGAATCCTTAAATCTAGCTGTGTCCTCACCTCACATATACCCCTTTCCCACCTAAATCAGCACGTATATGCAGGGAAAACCCTCTAAAAGTAGAAGATAGACTCCTTTCCCATTGTGAATATGCCGTGCCGTTGCACTGGCCTTTTGTTTTTTCCCTGCTGTGTCCCATTCAAAGTCACAGATGTTTTATATCTGCTACTTATTCAGTCTCTCTTTCAAACTCTTAAACCAGAGCTGGTGATTGTTGGAACAGTGGAAAGACTAACAAACATGGTTTTAATGAGTTTTATTTTGTTTCTGTCGTGTTTAAAAGTGTGTTTTACGACGATCGGTGACGTAAAATTACTCTCGTCTGACTGGAGTCTGGTGGAGGAGAGCAGATTAATTGAATGTTTTGTACGTTAATAAATAATGATAATTGTCCAAATCCCTGTTGATTTCATTTATTATATATTCACTTCAACATGTGCCACACAGTATCGTACCGGAAAAGGGGCGAAAATTAGAGTGTCCACCCGGGTGTTAGGTTTCCATCACCGCATGACTACTGTAGAGTCATTTTCCCTGGGAATGAATGCTGATTATAATCTTTCCACTGAAGCCAAAAGCCAGATGTTAGTGGGTGTTAGTGGGTTTTTGTCCAGTGGGAAAGGAGCTATAGTTTGGGACTTGTTTGTTCCCAGGACTCTGTGTTGCTCTTCTCTCCTGAGCTGTTTTGGTGAGGTGGGCCGTCTCCAACTTTCAAGCTACAACAGTTAACAACAAGGTAACTGTGACTGTCACACACATCATCCAGGCTGCACCGTCTATTGAGCCTTCCCCTTAAACCCTACCCCACTAACAGTAAAGTACTTGACACCTTGGACACCTTGAGACATTGTATTTAAAACTCTGGCTCATTCTATTGAACTTACTAGGAGTTGTTTTTTGGATTTCTGCTAAGTTTTTGAAACTTCATATTTCTAGTTATTGGCGTTTTCCCACCCATCATGGCTTTGATGATTGCTCTCTGAGGAAGGGCGGGGTCTCTACTTGAATCCTCCCCTGGTTTTCCCCCTCATGTCATGAGGGTTTTTGGAGGGGAACAGCCTGGGCTGGGTCAAAATCACAAATTTCCCTCAGATGGCTTTTCAATCTGTCCAAAAGACGACACCCTCTATGCTCAGATCCGTGATTAAGAAAGAAGATAGAAAGAAAGAAGAAAGAAAGAAGTCGACCAACACTCATAGGATTTTGTCGACTAATCGATTAGTTGATTTAATCGACAAATCTGTGAAGATTCTCCACAAAGAATCACACAAAAGTACCACTAGAAATCTTGTGTTTACCAGAGATGTGCTCCTTAGTTTCTTTTTTCATTCAGCATGAAAAAAGCATTTAAAAAATTACTAATTGACTTAAGAAATCTTAGTTGACTAATCGACTAAGAGGGGGCAGCCCTCCAGGACGGAGAGGCATGCAATAGACGTCATACGTGCAGAATAGACAGAAGCACGTAGTAACTATGATCCGGAGAAACAGGATGACAATATTATGTAAATTAAGTACTAACATTAACAAATGCTATGGACCAGAGAAGACGTCAAACATCCTCTATACCATTTACCAAACAGTACATACACACTTGACTCATGCCTGCGGCCTGAGTCCAATCTGTCCCTCTATCTAAACACTTCACGAACACAAACATGTAATAATAACCTTCTAACATACACAGCCACTGTCCGGTCCATCTATAGAAATAAAACTGTCATCATCGGAGACATTGAGCACCGGGCTTTTGTGAGGCTGCAGATTGTTCAAGTCTCTGCCCACAGTGGTCTGTTTATCCAGCTGTCTGTCTGGATAAATCCACTTGGCTGGAGGCAGGGAAAAGACTCGGTGGTGAGAAAAAATACATTCCAGGCTCACAGTGGATGAAAAGGAGGCAAACTCTAATGTATGATGAAAGCGCTCGGGCTCAGGCATTCTCTTTTAATGAATGAGCCTGAAACTGACACATAAAAAATAACCATTTACACGAAGGAAACATGTGACCGATCATACGCGTGCACAAACGCACTCGAAGAGGACAAAGAGAGTGACAGTGACTTCTCTCCCCTGTTGTTTAGAGGTGAAACAAAAAGGAGACAAAGATGATGTTCAGCCATGATGGAGAATCAATAAGTAATCCACATGGATTACTTCAAAGGCACAAGGTGCTCCGGCAACAAGTCCTGCGTGACAGAATAAGACTGTGTGACATCAGGTGTAAGAAGCCTCGAAGCTTTGTGCTCACAGCGATGTCAAAGAACGTATATTATTGCCAAGAAGTGAAAGTCAATTGTTCGTATCAACATTAGCACGCTGCAGCAAAACTACATTTCCGCCATTTTTAACAGAAAGCAACTACCGGACGGCAGTAAAACGTCCGTCTAAAAAGTGCCGTACAAAATTAAAAAAATACATTTCTCTTCTATTGTCATATTCTAACAAAATGGCCTGTGTTGAACAATAAAATATTATAAATATAATAAGTGTTTTCAGTCCAAAATGGTGGCAGAGAAACACCAGAGTTTCTTCTCTTTGCTTCTAGACTGTTTGGCGATGTCGTAAAGCAAAACAGAGGTTGTGCAGATGCCTTCTTTAACACAACGTACATCTAATTGTTCACATTATATGTTATCATTATTTATCATATGGATTGTCTATGTTGTATTTTCATTATGTTGTTACTCGGTACACACAATATCTATTGTACGTCCCTCCTCTGTTGCTCTTCCTGACGTTTCTTCCATTTTTTCCCTGTTAAACAGGTTTTTTGGGGGAGTTTTTCCTCATCCGATGAGAGGGTCGTACTGTAAAGGAGAGAGGATGTTGTATCCTGTACAGCTTGTAAAGCCCCCTGAGGCAAATTGGTGATTTGTGATTTTGGGCTACACAAATAAAAAATGATTTGACTTGACAGATACAGAACTGAATAGTTTATAAAAGCTGAATTTATCAAATACTGTGGCGTTGTTGGTGGCTAATCTTGAGCCTCTCAGTCCTCATCACTTGTTGTAAACTTGAGGAAAAGAGGCAAGTAAGAGGAGAGTGCTTAAGTGGATCTCTTCCTACTTATATATATTTCTCCTGGGCTTCAACAAGTAAAGTTGGCTTGAGTGAAGTAAGAAATGCATGGGTGGAAACTATAAGCCTGTGAGTAATATATGTAAAAATCCTTTGGAGTGTGGCGAGATGATAAAACAGCAGCACATTTGTGGGATTTACATATCGCACGTCCATCCGGAGGGGAGAAAAACAAGTTTTGAATTTATTAACAATTACGTTATTGACGCATAATTACATGTCAATTGTTGGACCGGCTGTACCTCGGGGTTGACAGTACGTACTGTTTTGAGCCCAGAGGAGTGTGTCAGTGTGACTCAGAGCAGTTTAAATTGTGTAAAGGAGCTCAGCTCTGTGAAGAGCAGATGAACAGCGTGTGCTCTAATGTGGCTCCGGGTTACAGAGGCTGACTCAGCTGTAATGAGATATAAATGAGATGTTGGGTAATTTAGGCTGGTGAGGGAGGGAAGGAAGGAGGGAGAAAGGAAGGAAGAAGAGGGAAAGGTTGGGAAACACCAGCTGTTATTCCAGGTGATCCACACAGGGGGGGCCACAGCTGTCCTCTTAACCCGAGTCTCCTCCCTCTTCATCACCGTCTCCTCCCTTCATTCCTCTCTATACTTCCCCTCTGAAACTGCTTCTGATACCTGACTTATTACCCCAGTTGAGGCTCAAAGGCCCTGCTCACCCAAGGTAAACCCACACAGGGCAGTTTAGGCTCATTATTTTTGCTTGATTAGAGCTCTCCACAGGACTGTGTGGGTGTGTACACACTGTGCTTGAATGACATCTACCTCGCTCTGTTAGCTTGTTGCACCTGTTAGGACGGGACAAATTACACCTTTGTCTTTCTTATTAATATATGGTGATCACCTGTAATTCGAGCAGAACACCACCAACCTAAAACCTGATGCCTCATTCATCATGTCATAAAGTCCTAATTTGCAGTTTTGGACTTGTGAACAGTATTGTAATAATAACAACTAAAAAAAGCTGCAATATATACAATATATACTTGTAGCCTGTAGACACCGGGGGGGGGGCGTGACGAATAAAAGACAAGAAAATGTGAAACGCTCGCCTGCGAATATAATACATCTAGGGATTTTATTGTGAAAGGTAAGAAGGGAAGCAGTGGATCTGGTCTGTGCTGCCTTTGTCAAGATTGAAAGGAGTGATAAAGTTTGGGGTCTACGCGGACCAAGGAGCCTCCGTGTTGTTGTTTCATGAATATAGGCGCAACTCAACCAGTTCAGCACAACATGATTGGTTGATACCTTTAGTTGTGGTGCAAAAGATCAGAAAATTGGCCTCGCTGCGAAAAAAATTATGCCTCTACGCAGTGTAATATTTGCGTTCTGTGTTTAAGTATTCATCACAAAAACAATAGTTTGAAAAAAATATATTTATGTGCGAATTAATAAAAAAAAGTCAGTTGTTAAACCCAATGTTAATGGATATCAACAGTATTTTTTTTAACCCTTACACGACCAACTTTTCGGTCATAAAACTGTCGTGAGTTGTACGATGACTGAATGAATTGTGGCCATCTCTCCCATCCACCCCGTATTGACAGGTGGAAACACCTGTGGTGGTCTGTGTGCATCGCCTTGAACCTTTTTTTACAGCAGACATTTCACCATAACGGGAAAAGCACAGGATGAAAATCGAGCGCATGCCATTTAGGTGAGCTGGTTCCAGCGTCCCGGTATTGTGCATACTGGCTCACTGGCATGGCTTACTGGGAGACTTGATGAGAACTGAGTACAAATCTGTTTGCTTCTCTTGCTATGACAAGTCCAAATGTCTGCTGTGAAAAAGATCTATTCTTTCCCACACAAGATCAACAACCCGGTCTCTCACTCAGCTTTCTTTTTCCATTACACAAACACAGTCCGAAGCCAACTACATGCACCTGGTTTTAAGTATGACTGCAGGCCATGGAGCTGGCAGAGGGGTCTGATTAAATGTGAGAGCGGTTTATTTGACCTTTCTTACAGCAGATATTTTGACTTGCCAAACACAGGTGCAGCTAATAACATCACTAATTGCTGCGTTCGTTTTTTTTGTGTGCCAGTTTCAGGGCTCTGGCGCTGCTTGTGCTGTATCACTGGCACGGCTTAATGAAACACTTAAAATGGAACAGAGCCATCATTAATGTTATTAGTTACACCTCTGCTTTTCTCAATATGGCAAGTTAAAATATCTGCTGTAAAAAAAGACCTAAAAGCACTGAAAATAAAGTTCAAGAGGAGGAAGTTGCATACTTTATGCACATTAGTTAGTTACATTTATTCAAAGCATCTGAAACACACACTCTTGAATAGATGTGTGTGAGTGTCCAGCATCCAGTCTTCACCTCTAACATTAGGTTCACTTCCTCTGCTTCACTTTATGAGAAGTTCCTTTACCACTTCTCTCTCTCCTCAGTAGAGAGGCTTTTGTTTACCATTTTTGAAATATACCAGGCCTGAGTGTATGTGTGTGTGTGTGTGTGTGTGTTTCCCTTAATATTTCTTGAGGAGTGCATTTGGGAGACTGTTCGTCTCCAAGTGCGTACACACACACACACACACACATGCATCTACACACACCAGCCTGGCATATTTCAAATATGAAAGTGCATTTCAGCTAAGAAGTGGGAAGTGATTTATAAAAGGCTTTAGGGAAAGGCTTTCTACTGAGGATAGAGAAAAGACATGGCAGAATAACTCTTGAGAGATGGAGAGTGGGAGGGTGCTGCTGAACCTAATGTTATAGATAGCAGAGCAGTCGGTGAGGCTGAATATCAGAGCGGCACATCGGGGTACAGTAGCTCAACCTTGTGCTTACAAAACGCTCATTGAGGTTGTAATAATACAGGAGAAATAATGAAATGGCATTGTATTAATCCCCGTAAACTTCTGGTTCCCAAGCAGATGCTATTAAACCAATGACAATAGTCTTTTTTGTGTCATTGTAGTGTGCTGAGCTCAGCTCTCTAGTGTGCACACTACCGGAGATATGTGATAGAAATAGAGGAAAATATATATGCTTTTGTCTTTGTTTGACAAAAGCCCGTGTGCAGGTATTCAGACAGAGCTTGCTTGTCTGTGGATGCCATCCTAAGACTGATGATTACAGCATCACAATCCCAACTGGGTGACTCATCCTGTTTATTCCAGCATACTTACGTTAAAGATAGGGTCGACGATGTTGGAAAGCTAGCATAATTTGAAAGTAGCATCGCCT
The DNA here is from genome assembly GCA_916700685.1 of Adelosebastes latens. Taxonomy (NCBI): domain Eukaryota; kingdom Metazoa; phylum Chordata; class Actinopteri; order Perciformes; family Sebastidae; genus Adelosebastes; species Adelosebastes latens. The sequence continues at coordinate 76,053 of CAKAKR010061084.1, read as the reverse complement.
CAGGAGCTCCGTCTAAACCCACCCCCCCCACTCGGGGTTCCTTCCAAGGCAACGGCCCCCACACACACATGCACGAGCACCGCCGCATCATAACTACTTCACAGACACAGGGCGGAGAGAGGACCTCAACTCAACAATGCTGCCTCATGACAAGTAACCATGGTAGTGCTACTTTTGGCTGAGTTTTCTCTTCCATTCTCCAGGAAACTTGCGGCGGCGACGCGCTTTGAGTTCAGGCTGGTGTACGCCAAGGGTAGAGAACGAGCAGGGAGGCATCTGATTGGTTCTTTCCAAGCGGACCGCGAGGCAGTGATTGGTAGACGTTTTTACAGGATTACAGCAGCTACAGATGACGGCTCTTTTCCGGTGCTTTTTCAGAGCTCATCAGTAATGGATCACTGTCGGGGTGTAAAGACCATTTCAACCAATATAACAAATAGTGTAGACTGGAGAACATCGTCAACCCTGCCTTTAACTGACCAATGCAGCCACACACAAGAATCCACTTCCTTATCCTTCAAAACCACAGCAGCAGATAGATATCCTACACTCCTGAACACTAATGCAGTCAAAGACAATGCTGCTAATCAACAAACTCCACCACTCCACCCACCCACACAGTAAGAACAAGTCCTGTTCATTCTGTAAATGACAGAATTAAAATCATCTATTTTAGATGCAAAAACACAACCAGCCTTTGGAAACAGATCTAAGCTTAAAAAAAAAAGAGGTTTTTGATTAATTTTAACCTTTAGGTCTTCTATTCGTTTAAAAAAAATAAATAAATAAATAATCTCAACACTTTGCTGTGTCTTAAAGGGAAAAAAGCCAGAGGGGGAAAAAAGTATTGCACCCAAAATAAATCAAATTATTATGATGGGAACGGAGTACGAGCTAAAGCTGCAACTCTGAAGTGAATACATCTACATAAAATGTTGTTGTTGCAAAATTAGATGAAAGGACATCAGAAAAATACACTAACGAATGTGAAAATATAAAAGCCTGCATAGGATGAGGTAAAACTGCTTATTAATATAAATAATAAGGTTGCCCCTGCGTATAGTCGACTGATTGGCCGTTTTGGTCTTAGTCGACCAAGATTTCTTTAATCGATTAGTAATTTATTATGCTTTTTTCATGCTGAATGACTTATTTCCAAGAAACTTATCAGCACATTTCTGGTAAACAAAAGATTTAAAGTGATGCTTGTGTGATTCTTTGTGGAGAAACTCAGTATTACAGACAGAACTGATAAGTCAACAAAATCGTATGCGTGTTAGTCAAATTTCTTTAGTCAAGGGAAAAATGCAAAAATGCAGCAAAATGGTCTTTCTACAACGTATCCTCAGAAGGTCTGTGGCAGCGCCCACTGTGGAGGTAACACTCTGCTCTGTGTGTATAACCGTGGGTGTGTCTGTCTGCACAACAACCTGTTTCTCAACTCACAACATCTGGATGGAAATAGAGAAAAGATGCCTGTAAATAAACGCCCAATTCCAATAACTGTCAGATATAAACAGTATCTTTGCCAGTGTAATATTGAAATAAACTTTCAACACAAAGGCGTTCGACACACAACCCTCAAACCAGAACCACAGACGCCCTTGTGTTGAAAGTTTATTTCAATATTCCACCGGCAAAGATACTGTTTATATTTGACGGTTATTGGAATTGGGCGTTTATTTACAGGCATGTTTACTCTGTTTTCATCCAGATGTTGTGAGGTGAAGTTTAGACAGTGTGTTACCTGGCATGAGTTGCTGTCCAGTGAGTCCGATGGGAGGCATCCCCAGGTTGTTCATGGCTGTCGCCCAGGCGTTGGGGTCTGACAGGGGCATCGTCATCGAGTTGGAGTCCATTGTCATGTTACAAATCCCTTCTGCAGAAAGAAACAAAAAAAAAAGGGAGGACGGAGAGAAGAGTCAGTACCATTCCTGTCACCAATAAATCATCATGATACAGGGTCATGCCAGAAGAGGAATCGTGTTACGGTCAAGACTGAGGTGGAAGATTGCTTTCAACAGTGTGGTGCTGTCACGGCATCTCCAGCCGCCTCTCGCCTCCTCTCTATAAATCCTCCTTCAATTCTGTGTTCTGTCTGAGGGGAGAGGAGAGGAGAGGAGAGGAGAGCCCACTGTGACCCAGCAGTCAGCCTGACACCGTAGTGATTTCAACAACACTGTCATTAAGAATCTATTCATCCTGTTTGTTCAGTTTCTGCATCCAGGTTGAACAGCCTGGCCTCCTGACACTTCTCGAGTCCACTCAAAATGCTGTTGTGACTGAAGTAACACTGTTGCACAAAGATAGAATTCTTGCTCGGCACAAGCAGATTTCACAAAACAGGAATGGATTCATACATCTACACAAAATGTACACCAATGAGTACTCCAGTGAAAGATCGGGGCTTTCATTTGCAAGCCAGAGTAAGAAAATAATACAGCGTAAAACAAGATTATCATGGCACTAAGCACAAATCCTGATGCTATCAGGCATTTGCCAGGCTGCTCCGCTACTAAACCTTGGGAAAAACCTCCAACTTAGCACGACAACTACACACACATCACCTCAAACTCACAACCCCAGATTCACGGTATTTTATGCCAAGTGTTGCATAATAAAGCAAACACATTTAGATCCCCATAATAAAAAAAAAGCCTGCAGTAAAGTCAACACGAACGCATCATACATCCACCAGCGGCTCATTCTCTCCGTCTGCAGTCTATTTCACAGCTCTAAATGCTCTTTAATTCTCTCCTCTGGTCGACCTCTTTCTCGCTGACAGACCTGTAAATTGCTGTGACTGCTGGCTGAGCCGAGCTGCCCTCTTCTCTCCCGATGCCAAAGCCAACACTACTGTTAATAATGAGAAGCGCTGCACCCTGAACACTCTTCACACCTCAGAAGGTCTGTGGCAGCGCCCACTGTGGAGGTAACACTCTGCTCTGTGTGTATAACCGTGGGTGTGTCTGTCTGCACAACAACCTGTATATTGGTATTCCTGGTGTTCAGACACAGCTGGCTACGTGTAATAATGCTATTTGCCTCTTCGCCTCCCTCTCGGAGCTACTAATTTCAGAGCTGTCTGCTGTCACCGCAGTGGAGAGGCCTGATAAAAACCGCCTGTGTGTGTTTGTCGCTGTGATAATGCCGCTGACGAGGACTTCACAGGCTTGTTAACTAACACAACCCTATTAACTGGGGACACTCTGGAGGACTTAAAAATGAAGGAGGAGAGGAGTGGTGGCGAGCTGTTTTATAGCAGTTTTATTACAGTTTACAGTACATTAAACTGCCGTCGCTGCAGTGCTCTTGCGTACACACACTCAGGGTTTGACAGGTGATGTCCTCCATCTAACGGAGTCCTCTTGCTTGGCTAAACAAATAATGATAATTACAGTAGAGCAGGGCAAAAATCTATATGTTGTATCATGATATAAAATTCAGCATGGTCTGGGATTTGGTAATTGTAATATTGAGATATATCCTCCGTTAGTTACTGTAAGTGATAGACACTTATTTGAGTCTTCTAGTTAAATAAAGATATCAATACATTTTATGACAAATTATGTTGAATGCCTCAAGTTGAAAAAACTTTAACTCAGAGCAGAAAAGCGCCCGACGTCATAAGCTTTTTTTCTCATTGTGGTGACTTTGCCTGATATGCGGAGCTATATGACTCTGCCAACCATAGTTACCATGATATGAACAGAAAACAGCAGTTTTCATTCACATATCTTGAGGTCGGAGGTCAAGGGGCCCCTTGGAAAATGGCCAGTTTTTCCTTTCCAAAATTTAGCGTAACTTTGGAGCGTTATTTAGCTATCATCCCGACAAGCTTACATGATATGGTTGTTACCAATCAATTCCTTAGGTTTTTCTAGTTTTATACGACACCAGTATCTTCACTCTCGCTTTAAGACTTAGCCCACTACAACCTCTGAAAGACGGAATAGCGGCCGGGCCTACCCTCGGATTGTTAAGAGGTTAATAGGTTATATGATAAAAGATCGATACTTGACGTCTGTGTATCGATACAATATTGCCACGTAAAATACTACGCCGTATCAACCACCCCCTAACTCCAACAACAAATAATAATAATAAATTTGTCATCTCACTCTATCTTGGACAAATATGACTCTGACATTTAAAAAATCCATATGTCCATTTGTCCTCCCATCTAATCTACTGAATTGTGAGTGAAAACACAACAAGGTGTTGGACTTTGATGGGAAATCATTGGAGGTCAACAGCTTTCCGAAGACATTTCAGCAGAATTAATTTATGAGGGCAGAGTTGTTATTGACTGTGAAGGCTCACATTCAAAGCTGTGTGCGTTTGACTGGACGGGTCACAGACGTTAATGTGTACTGTAACCGCGGGTCAAGATAACTCCTCTACAGTAGCCTTCAGACCCGGCTGACAATAGTCACTCATACACCCTTCAGTTCATCCGTCTGCCCCCTGTGCTCCCATCCATTATGTGCAACCTTCTTCTCTTTTTTTCTGTATTGCTCATCCTGCATCGACTCAACTACCATCTATTGTCTCATGTTTTCCCAACACACACACTTTCAACCATGAATCAATTATACTTTTCAGACTTGCAGCTCTGGGCGTCAATCACTGAGGCCTTTTGATTTTGGTGCGGCGGGGTGACCTTGAGGGTAGGAGTCAGCCTTGGCTCCCCTTAAAGGAACCATCCAATACCGTCACATCAATATATGGAGCGGAGGGGAGGAATAGCAAACAGCTGCTAAGACGAACCAACACAGGGATACACTCATGTGCAAGCACACACCCAGGCACAGATACACACAACACATAAGTTAACCTTGCCAGAGAGGAGGAAAAGGAGCCAGGGACAATACTGCCAATGAGAGAATCAATGTCGGTAAATATTTCTAACTGAAAACATGGATTAAAGCGCTCTGCTTTGCTGTTTTGAAGCCAATTGTCTGCACACAATGAAAAGTACCTAATTGAATCCCAGCATTGACTTGTTTATTCCAAGGTCAAATGATCAGAGAAAGTTAAAATCAGGGGTGATGAAAAAACAAAAAAAGACAAATTATTTTCAGCTGTTGGCTCAATTTAACTTGAGCTCATACGGTAGATATGCCACGTCCAAAAATATGAACTGAACAATCTAATCAGACCTCATGACACACAGATCCAAATGTAGAACTCTGTAGACCCAAGATCAAGAGTGGGAAGGTTACAGTTACCAAATAAACAGACTTATACCTCTTTCACACCAATGACCAGGGTTGAATCGCGTTTATCTGATGCATATTCAACCCCTTCTTTTGTCAATTCAAACCAGCCCAGTCAACATGGGTTAATCCCTGGTCAATTCAGGTACGACCTGGGTCAGGGATGATAGTGGTAAAAATGTGAAATGTCACAGAATGATACACGTTTTGGGGTTAATATAGTACATACATAATTTTTACCTTTGTAAAATGTTATACTATGTTATATGTTACGTGGAGCTGTAATATATACAAAAACATTTTGGACAGATGGGAGCTCCTGCACCTCAAAGTCTTGCCACATATCCCTGTCGTTCACCTCCAATGTATCTGAAAACATTCTTGCTGTCGACACACCGTTTGTTTGAGCTAATATACGTCGACCTGTGACAATTGTGTCAAAGACTGTGCACCCCCATTTACAACCAAATAGATTTGTCCAGCCCCCGTGGTGCATGCCGTTCATATTGAAATCGAACCTGGTCTGACCCTGGTCCGACCTCTTGACCTGGGTCGTGAAGCCAAGTCGGTCAACGCAGGTTGACCCTTTCAGACACACAATCAACTCTGGTTGAGCCCTCGGTGTGAAAGGAGTATTATTGTGAAAATAACACCCCAATGAGCAAAATTACCAGTACTGTGGTATAAAATTAGAAAGACACTGAGGTCATAAACTTATTCAAAATATGATTTTAGAATATAAAGCTGAGATGATAACTCCAAAAAGAGCAGAATAAAGCCGAAATGATCAGCTGATTGTTTTGAACAACTAATATCAAATGGCAACTATTTTGATAATCTATCAGTAGATTTTTTTTTAAGCAAAAATGCCAAAAATCACTGATTCCATCTTCTCAAATGTAAATAATTTCTGTTTTTCTTCTTCTATGATATTAAATATTTGCATTTTGTACTGTTGCCAGGACAAAACAAACAATCCGAATAAGTAAACTTAGACTTTTTGGAAATTGTGATGGACATAATTTACAATTTGCAACTCTACACCAGTATCAGCATACATTTCTGCGTAGATATTGCCCGTAGCAATTAAAGCGATAGTGATTTTGATTCAGCTGGGGTCCACACCAACCCAAGGCTTTCCTGATACTCACTCTCTGCGGGCTGTGACCAGCTTTTAGCTTCCCCTAAAAGCTCCCCCAGGAGGCAGATAGGAAATTAAGTCATTTTAAGGCCCATTGGCCGTAAGCCCCAACAGCAGGCAGAGAGACGCTGGGGGCCATTTAGTATAAAATGCACATGGTTTTAACAGCTAACTACAGGTTTATTACAGCCCTTACAGAGTGAATTCAAGAGGCAGCTACAAAGTTGAGGAACGGAGACAAAAAGAGAAAGAAAAGGTCGCTTCTAATAGACAGATGTGATGCTGACGAGACAAAATGACAGAGAGAAGAGTGAAACTGAACATGGGAGCTACCTCAAATTGAACTTTGAGCATTGCAGCAATGAATAAAGCACATAGACCTGATGATAGTCATTACCACAAAGTAGGAATTGCGAAAACCTACAATTAGTGTATAATATAATGTCATCCCTGAACACAAAGTGGCTGAGCAGATAGATGAACGTAATTAAGTTTCAATACATGTCCTCCAACCAAAGGAAAAAAATAAAACATTGCCTATACCATTTTCCATCTGTAAGGTTGTTTGAAGTGTCCGTGCTTATGCATGGAAACCACATAGAATAAAAACTGCCTTCGGTGCACAATTGCTCTCTGAGCGGATGCCTCTTTGACCTTAATCTTCTCCTGAATGCAGGTCTGTACGTTTGTCTGTGTGTGTTTTTGAGAAGGGATGTACGTCAGAGGAGCACCTTCAGGGTCATCTGGAAAAATACCAGGGCGTCAAATACTTTTTCAGCCCCTCGGCGTGTGATACATAACGCACCCTTTAGCGCATGAATGACATGCACCAGGCTTTAGAGTAAGTACAATGTAAATGCATCCGCGTCAATATTAAACCTTTTGAGAAAGTGGTCGGGGAGTGTGGTGACGTAGTTTAAAGAGCGTGAAAACACACACTAGGGCGGGTGGGAGGTATGGTGGATGCGTCCACCCGATTCAACTGTTATCAGGCCATTAAATAAGCGTTATCGGTCGCTCTATAAGCATCATAGATGTGGGTCAGTAGGGGCCTAGTACGTTGTAAAAATTAATGAAACATTCATTTTGAACATTTAGGCAACAAAAATACAACTTCTTTAGGCTTAAGGCTTGTGAACCCAAAGACAACTACACTTTGTTGGTTTCACACAAGATGCAAACCCTGGTCTCCTAGGTGAAAACTTTTTTGTCCCATCCATCGCCCCTGACCTCCACCCAATATGGAGTTTCACACTGTCTATACTACAGCGCCTGACTTCTGCTTCTGCTCCGGTCATAATTACTACGGTCACGAGAGGCAGCTTTCGTCTTCTTTTATTCCTTCTTTCAGTGAACGATCATGAGAATAGATGATAAAACCTAATATTGGGTGTAGTAGGCCCCTATTGACCCACATCTATGGTGCTTATAGCCACCGATAACGCCTGTATATTGGCCTGACAACAGTCTAATCGGCTGAAAAAACACAGGGCTTTCATCCGGAGAAGATACTAAACCATGAAGATAAGATGATGAATGCAGCAGCAGAAAACCCTGTTTAGAGGACAATTTGTACAATTTTATCTCTGATGAATTATCAAAGCCTACTCAAACTAGAGAAATGTGCTCTTAAAGATCACTATATTATTCTTCAATTACTTACGTGCCTAACATACACAAGCACAGACACACACACACACACACACACACACACACACACACAGTGTCTGTTTAATAATGTATGACTGCCCTTCTCTCCGCTTCTTTGATCTGTTAATTATGATAAAACTGGTAGGGGTCTGGTGATTAGTGGTGGCACAGTGAACAGTGCCCTGAGTGTAATACTACACCACATCTCATTTAGGACCAGAAAAGAAGACAACAAAGTGAAGATGTAAAGACGACAGATGAGGCCTTAAGACAGCCAGGCCTCATGGGAGATAAAAAAAAAATAGTGGGAGAAACTCCTTCTGTATTTCTCTTTCAATCACCTCGATATATTCTGATAAATAAATATGTTAATAAGAGTGGAGTTCACCGAGTTTGACAGAGAAATCCTGTAAAATGCAGCTCCTGCCAAGAAGGAGACGAACGCTGACCACATGTCACACCTCATCCTGTACTCTGTTGGTTGTTACTATAACAAAACATCGCTTGCTAAGTGTGTGGTTTTGAATGTTATTGTCTTTGACTGGTTAGTACAGGTTAGTAAAAGGACAATACCAGTGGGCAACCTTTGGTTCTGAGAAGTGAAGCCAATGAGGAAGTGCCTTAAACTTGCATTTTTTCTAACTGCCAGCAGGGGGCGACTCCTCTGGTTGCAAAAAGAAGTCTGATTGTATAGAAGTCTATGAGAAAATGAGCCTACTTCTAACTTGATTTATTACCTCAGTAAACATTGTAAACATGAATTTATGGTCTCAATCGCTAGTTTCAAGTCTTCTTCAATACAGCATGATATTCATTTAGTAAATTATGGTCCCATTTAGAGTCAAATAGACCATAAAACAGGGATGCTTCAGGGCGTGGCTACCTTGTGATTGACAGGTCGCTACCATGGTGTTGTCCGGTTGTCCGTGTTTTCGTCTTACAACTTTAACCCTTTCACAGTGTGTTTTCAGTTCATGAAAGTTAATTGTAACATTTTGGTCACCTAAAAATGTCTTATTCAGCATTCGGTTGTAATTAGCTAAACCTTCTTATGTCACTTCTGGTTGCAAAAAAACGAGATGGCGACGACCAAATTGCTGAATTCGAGGCTTGTATCAAAACGGCAGTCCACATACCAATGGGTGACGTCACGGTGACTACGTCCACTTCTTATGTACAGTCTATGGACAACACATAGTGTGAAATAATATAAATTGTCTACCATAAAACAAACCGTTAATATTTCTGGATGTATTAGGCCAATGTCGCAAATCAATCTTTTAGTTTATATCAGATTTTAAAATGATTTTTGAGTATTTCAGTGAAGTAGACAAAAACATTCCTGTCCGGTTATTGTATCCATAAACTGTTTCTAAAGTGATATTCCAGAGAATGTATAAAGATATATATTGATATCGCGACATAAAATTACATATGTTGTGATAGAGGATTCCATATCATCCACTGATACTGATCTAGAGCTGGTGGTAACGCGACAATTTACTAGCAAACGCAGGGATGAAGAAGACTACAAAGTAAACGAGGATGTAAACAAATACAGCTTTGCAAATGTTTTATGAGTTTATTGTTACACCTCAAGGATATACACCGAGTGTAAACAGAAACTTTGTTTGTTTACAATAAATCTCCACAGGGTGCCCTTTAAGTTGACGGGAGTCTTTTATTAGATATTATTATAACAACTGTAAGTGACCTGCCTGTTGTATGGGTGACTGAAATGTCATTACGGAAACTAGGAGAGCAATGGCTTTATATTGTTACAGAAAAAGTAATTTCATTACCCTCCAAATCTGGGTGAGAGACAACCTCAGGCATTCTCCTGCACGGAGAATTTGAATGGGACGGTACCTGTGCTGCCTTTAAAAAATGTGATCATAATACTGAATCCCCAAAGACCTGCCAAAAGATGATGCAGAGACAAGGCTCCATTGCAAATAAATCCATTGCAATTTCGATGGCTTGGGGTGAATCTATGTTGCCTTTGAGTCTAACCGTGGCTTTAGTCAGGTGGTGGCAGCGGAGGTTGTCAAATCAAATTACTGTCTCCAAAATTAGATTGGAAAAACTAACCTGAACCCAATCCACAGCAGAGGTGACTGAAACACTAAAAGAGTAATGCATATCTCAACCCATATTATAGTCCAATCAGGTGCTCACACTCATTAAAATGTGACCATTTTGTGGTACTCATGATTAAGTGCACCCTACACAACAGCCACGGGATTCATTAACTCGTTCATGTGACCCGCAGTAACCCTCATCTGAATATGATCAATTACATTCTTTACTAGTTCCACTTGATTAATAAATCCATTCCAGCAGATTGCACACATATCAATGTAGATTTAGAGAAGAAGACACGTCAATCTATACCTGCTCAATGAAAGCAGACCGGTCACAATCAAACTGCCAATCACTGCAAAGCAATTGAAAGCAATCAAACAGGAAGTCAAGCATGTAGGTTAGCATTAGCATTAGGGCTACACCACAGTGAAGAGTCCTGATCATGCATTGAGCCATAATGAGTGACAAGGTAATCTAGGGCTGTGCAACTAATCGACTTTCAATTACAATTATGATTTTGGCCTCCAACGATTATAAAAACTAGATAATTGACATAAAACGGTTATTCTCGCGCTCGTTTTGTCTCGTGTTATAAATCCAGCGTACCCCCTTTCCTTTACAGCGGTGTGGTTTCAGGAGCGGTCGCTCAGGATGAGAGGATCCCCTCGTGGGAACTCTCCCTCGCTTAATGCTTGCTGTGCCCTCTCTCCCTGCAAGAAGGGATGGAGCTCTCTGCTTCCGGTTTGACTGTCAACCAGGGCGGACTGTCGTCAGTGGGGCGATATTGGCAAACCCATGTGACTCATCTTGAAACATGGACCCCATCCTGTTTACCATGCTTTGTGGGTGTATTTTATATACAACCAATGTGTTTAGCCTATGAATAAATTGTTTACAAATGCACAAAGTTCTTCACAGATCTCGCCTCTTAAATTTTGTTCTCAGTGCACCAGATTGATGCATTTAACTTTAAAATGTAGGCTATAAAATGTTCTTTCTAAATGCATGATGTTTCAAAGTCGATGAGTAATCATGTTAAATAACTGTGATCTCAATATTGTAAATAATCGTGCTCATGATTTTTGCCATAAAGAGCAAACAACCTAATATAATCACTTTCAAATAGTTTAATTCAGGCTCTGCAGCAACATCAGTATAACTTTCTATCTGTGAACATGCAGATTTTCACCCACCACCACCACCGAGTTCAACAAAAGCTGCTCTTGCTGCTAAACATGATTTAAAAAACTCACCCTTATAAGCATTCATCCCATCAAATCACCCACATTGAGAGGGACTGAATAATACTGCTGACGTAATAAACCAACAAATTAAAGCTGCTCTGTCATGACTCCAACAATCTTTACTCAGCAACTACAGCTAAATGCCTAATTACAATTCCCTAGATTAGTTTAAGCGCTTGGCTCGCCGAATGCTGAAGAAGCCTCTTTTAAAAAATATTGTACGATTAGTCTCGGCTATGAAGCAAAGACTGATGCAACACTAGTGCACGCCAAGAGCTGCAGAGCAATAAACCTCCTGCTGTTTTCTTTATCAATGAATTTATATATATTTGACATGCAGTGACAGAGAAACAGAGATACACTGTGGACGTCAGCATTTATCTTACCATCTTCCTGAAGACGCTGTGCAGAAGTAAACAACCTCGATTTCTATTGCCTTATCAGGAGCTATTTTTATACAAATGGAGCAGAGGCACTTGTGTTTGTGTCAATGTTGTCAAGGAGGAACATCCGTTCCTGGACACGAGCATGACTCTTTTCCTCCCTTATCGGGCTGAGAGAGGTGACAGACAAGAACAGATTACTCTGATAACTGGGCGGGGGGGAGGCAGAGAGATGAAAGAGGGAAGAAGAAGAGAGATCTCAAACAGAGCTGTAACCTCACCACATCAATACTATCAAAGTGCTCAAAACAATGTGATGTGAGGTTGTATGTGGAATCTATAATACAACAAACAGGGCATGGCTATAACGTGCCGCATGTCTGTAAAACTGATCGGTGAAGAAAATCAGTAACACCTGCCACACAACACCTTGAATACCTCAGTTAAACTGTGGCCGCATTGCGAGGATGAAGTGTAAGCAGGAAGTGTACTGCTGAGCTTGGACAATGCAAAGTGATTAGATGGTTGAAGGCACTTGGGCCTCCACTGTTGTCGATTTCACTTGTTATTCACAGATGCACTGCCTTTTAGATTCTGACGTTTTTGATTGTTTAGAATAACTAAAATGCAAGTCTTCACCTGCAAGCAGAACCAACTCTGATCGGACCAAGTTCAGCTTGAAGGGCTGCAGACACACACACAAAAAAAATGCTCCCAGTTCTGCTGCAGAATAATTGCCAGATTGGCTTTACTGCTCCTGAGCCACAGCAGATAATGGAAAATATTCAGATACCACATATCTCCCTCTATTTGCCACAGTGATCACTACCATGTAAACAGCCTTAGGGCAGCCTCCTCGCCGGTTCTACACACAGTGGGGAAGATTATGTTGATGTACGTTTTTTAATGAATGTGCATGGGATTACAGACTTATTGGATTCATTCTTGACCAGCTATTCTGCAGCTTGTATCAAACTGTAGCTCCGGGAGAGCTTTCTCTTGAAAAGTCCTTAAAGTGCTCAGAAAATTTTAATTTTAAAAGGAACAGCGTGTAACATTTCGGGGGATCCGTTAACATATTCATAACTATGTTTTCATTAGTGTAGAATCACCTGAAACTAAGAATCATTAGCTTAGAATGAGCCCTTCATATCTACAGAGGGAGCGGGTCCTCTTCATGGAGTCTGCCATGTTTCTACGGTAGCCCAGAACAGACAAACCAAACACTGGCTCTAGAGCAGCTATTCTCAACCACTGGGCTGGGGTCCACTGGTGGGACTCAGAGCGCCACCTAGCGGGCTGCGAAGGTACTGCCAAATAGTTATTTAACCTCTAATGACGTCCACTATTCTGTCTTTCAGAGGTTGTATCGGGCTCAGTTTTAAAGCTAGAGAGAAGATACTGGCATTATATGAAACTAGACAACCCAAGGAATCCAAACCCATATCATGCTAGCTTGTCACAAAAGAGGCTAAATAACGTCCAAACTTGCACTAAATTGAAACTGGCATTGCCATTTTCAAAGGGGTCCCTTCTCACCTCAAGATATGTGAATGAGAATTGATTCTATGGGATGCTATATTGTTGGATCCAGTGACACAACATGGAGCGTTTTTTGAAACAAAAAAGTGATGTTGGAGACAACCCTGCACCAGTACAAGCTCCAAATCCTGTGGTGAGAAAATCTGACCTTGAATATTTTGGATTCATAATGGCAGGCAGTGATGGGTGAGGGTAAGCTGAATATTTATGTGGGTCATTACAGCTGACAGTGGCATAACACATAGCCCAGGTTGTCATTTATTTGGGAAGATGGTTTAACAATCAGAAGTGGGCCTCAAGTTACAAAACGTTGAGAACCCCAGATCTAGAGAGAGCCTTTCACGTTATTACGATACCTGAAGGCCACCGTAGTTCTCCAACATGCTTGTGAAACTGCGGTAACGTGAGCCGCAGACTGCAAAACTGTGGTACCGCCAGCCGCCGTCTGACTTCCGTTACTTCTAAAGTAGTGTTATTATGGTAAGGATGGCCTCTGAGCTTGACGAACGATGTTACCGTGGTTTTGCACTCTGCGGCTCACGTTACAGCAGTCTTGGAAAGGGAGGAGTGAGCAGAGGGATACTCAGTTGATTGCAATCTGCAACCACACCACTAGATGCCGCCAAATCCTACACACTGTCCCTTTAAAATCTATTTAAAATTGGGCAAACTAACTGCTAAGGAAGATCATTTGATACAATTGTAAGCTCCAGAACAGCCACTAAATGGACCTTGTGGTGAGATTGCTTAGTGAACTATCTAAACATCCCTGTAGATAGCTGAGACGCAACACCTTCCCTGTATGATGACACCGGCCTGACGCAAGCAAAAAGTAAAAACGAAGACATAATACTAAATAAAACAAGCTTATGAATAAAAGTGAGCAAGTTTTTAAATTAATGCTTGAAATCTTGCCTGGAGCAGATACTGATTCATTCACACAATATCATAATAATTACAACAACAGGTGTCAGGTACGGTGACAGGCAGAGCAGACTGAGTTGATATTCCCCCGTGAAAAATGGATGCAAAATATTTAGATTGTTTTTTAAATTATTCCTGGCACTTTTAATGAGTTAACCAGGTGAGACAAAAAATTTAATTTCATGTGTCGCACTTTTACCCTTGGGATTAAACACACGACAGATTAGTCTGTTGAACCTCTCTAAAGTAATCATCAATACTGGAAGCGTCCTTAACGAAGACACAACTGACATCTACACGCAGGAAAAAAACGACTACATGACTAACAGGATGCAGGAGCACACTGATCTCAATGATGAAACAAAAACAGCTGCTACTAATCTGTAAGAATGATGAGCTCTAAGAGACAGGAAGTTACTTTAATGAACAAGTTTGCGGAGACGGCTGCATGACATCCTTCTGTCCACACTGACAGCAGCGAAGATTTGCCCAATTACAGAGAAGCTGATTATCGTCCTGTGTTTCCGTCACACCTGCAACACAGCTGGGAAATCTGTGAGACAAAAACACTAAGGATGGGAGTACTGTAGGTCTCCTTTTCATTTGTTGGCTTATTAATTTGAACATGCACAATGAGTTACTGAAGCATTATATAATATACAACCCTATTGTCAGATGCCGGCTTATTAATTCAAACACGCACAATGAATCAGTGAAGTACGACAAAACTGTAGCTGAAGCTTGACGTTAAATATGCTTCCACGACATAAGCAATGTTTGTGATGTGCATTTCAAATATCTATCTTACTGTATGCGTAAAAAAAAAAAAAAAAAAAGTCCTTCGGAACTCATTACTGGGCAGGAGAAATGGCTTCTCATTTTAATGTGCAAATGATGCACAGCGTCTATTCCTCGGTACTGGAAGGGGGAAGATGAGTGACAGCGGTAGCGGCTATGAATCTGAAATATTTTCATGATGGCCCGAGCTGTCACATCAGTAAATACTGATTTGTGAGTAATATAATCTAATATGCAGTGTGGTACAGATGTGAGGAAACTGACTCTATTACCGCAACAACAATCTAAAGAGGAGCGAGGTAATTGGCAATTTGATCATTTAAAGTGAGTTGTGCAAAAGGAATTCAGGATTCAGGACCTGCTGAATCCTGCAGGACCTGACACGATAATTTATGTGATACACGAGTGCATAAAAACAAACTGCTTCGACCAGATGAACTACGCTTAAGCCTCCGTGCGTTTACTGTATGAGCAACCAGGGATCAATAAAGCATCCTATTACTTTTATTAGATAACATAGACGAGTCTGAAATTAGCTTCGACACAGTGAACCTCATCAGCGTTTATCTTGTAGTAGGAGGAGGAGCAAGAGGACACTGTGCATATGGAGTGCACTAAATTATGAACAGGACACGAGGGTTGCAGCTCACAATTTCATTATCAATTAATCTGTCAATTGTTTACTTGATTAATCGTTTGGTCGTTAAAATGTCAGGAAATAGCTAAAAGTGCCCGTTACAATCTCAAAGACATTCAGTTTATTATTAGATAAAACAAAGAGAAAAGCAGCACGTGCTCACAATTTAGGACCTGGAACAAGGTCATGTTTAAGCGACTATTTTGGTAATCGGCTAATCATTTGTCGATCTATGGACTTTTATTTTGACACTTCGGAGTTAGGGCTGCCCCCTCTTAGTCATTTTGGTCTTAGTCTACTAAGAGTTCCTCAGTTGATTAGTAATGTTTTATGCTTTTTTCATGCTGAATGACTGACGTCCAAGAAATTTATGAGCACATCTCTGGTGAACACAAGATTTAAAGTGGTGCTTTTGTGTGATTCTTTGTGGAGAAACTCAGTTTTACAGATCTGTCGATTAAATCAACTAATCGATTAGTCGACACAATCATAGGAGTGTTAGTCGAGGACAGCCCTTCCTATTTTCCTTATTTTTAAAGTGCTGTTAATATATTTCTATGCAACTAAGTGTATATTCGTATAGATTTCCTATAAAACCATAACAGGATGAATAGCGACTGTTTTATTTTAAAAAAAACTCACTGTATATGTTGCACTAGCTTTACCTCCTCTCTTCATGTTCTGGACCTTTCCAGGGAGAGTTTGCATTTTCTTTATTATTACCATTTCTACCAACTTGTTTTTTTTTTTTATATATTTTTCATCAGTCTTCTTTAATATATATCTCATTATGTGAAGGTAACAAATATCCATTGCATTGGGATAAATTGTTAAGCCTAGAGGAGAGGATTTACTCTAAGCCCTTTGGGGTTTCTTACCTCTCCTGCACAATCTATATTGTTTGTTGTAATATACTTTTGTTTTTTATCAATTCCTTTGTGCTAATAAACTAAACATTGTTGTGTTTACAGCATATTTAATATTGTTGCTTTATATGTACTGTATGTCACATTCAGTTCCTTTAAACAAATATTTTGGATATAACTTTATTCAGTTTCATGCATAAAACTGCTAATTATGCTCTCTTCTCCCCTGTCTTTGTTCCGGGCTTTTCAGTTCGAAGGCGCAGGGAGCATTCTATACTTTTAGTAACATGATCAACGTGTCACCAGGAGTCCATTCACTGAGCAACTAAGGAAACTCGGCCGATCGGAAAAGGTCCGATAAGACTCGAGCCGTTTACTACGGTTTTTGAAGTAGTTGTGAAACATGATGTTGTTCCCGTTGACCAGTCTCGGTGGCGCTGTGGCCTGTACTGTGTCTGGTTTTTGTTTGTGTTTTGAAAACAGTTTTGGAGCAGATCATCAGGGTTGACAGGGATCAATGTTGACACATACCCTCGAGAGCAAGTCACAGATCACCTACTCCTAAATGGAGCCACCGGTCAGACCACAGACGCTACAACTCCAATCTGTTACTGACATTTCTTTTAGATTTTCTCTTCTTTTTTTTCAGTTTTCCCACTGAATACAAATCAATTCATTATATGTTAAAACGGAAGTGTGTAAAATGTAACTGCCCCTTAAAACAATATCAATAAATAGTCCACTAGAGTCTAACATAGCAGATGAAACTTCTACTATGGATGATACTATGGAAATTTTGTTTTGATTTGAAAACATATGGTCAGATATTGCTTTTAAACATATTATCTGTAGATAACTTCTTCACTGATGCAGCCAAATTAAAAAAAGTATTACAACTTTTATTATGTCTAATTAGAACAGTAATGGAACTGAGTCCCTCATGAGAAGTAATTGGGAAAAATTATAATAATTCCCCAGCAGTGCGGCAGCGGGGAGCAAAAACTTATATATTCTAATATGATAACTTCACGGGGTGCTAAACTTGCATATGAGATAATCTATTGAGACTTCCAACCAGAGCGAGGAATGTCATGGTACTGACTTCAGATAAACATGGAGGAGGTTAATGAAATTAGACAGCTAGGTTCATATACATGTTATATTAATTTAACTCTCTCCCTCATTCATTATGCATTATGTGAGAACGTGACTTATCATAAGCAATTTGCATGACTCTCAGCTCTCCTGCAGTGCTCACCAAACAAATCGAAAGTATTCTCAGACGAAGCAAAACAACCAACAAGCAAAGCGGGAGACGTGACAAGTAGAGGTAAACATCGAAAGGTAAGTGAACTCCATAAAAAGGTAAGAAAGCTGCACAAAAATCTATTAATTTTCATCAAAAAGAGATCAACAATGCAACAGAGAATTAATTTATACCACAAAGAAAACACTACAGTGTTGTGCTGCTTTCAGAGAGATGCAGTAGTGCACAGACAGACCAATGGAGAACTCCTTAATGAGTTCACCTCAAGGTTTAAAGTGAGAGATACGAAGCGATACGGGCAGGCATGAGGAGAAAGGACCAGAAAACAAATAAACGGCATCGAACAGGCAGCTAAAACATAGTGCAGTCAGTGTTCCTCGCCCACTATCTCATTTAAATTAGAAACCACACAAGAACAAGATGCATTACTGAACAGCCGCTAAGGGTCCACTTCACGGGAAAGAACATTTATGCTACTCGTGCAAATCTAATATATCTCTGTGTAACTAGTCTATTTGACTAATATTCAACCTGCAGGGCTTGACAGGAAGTTTGACAGGTTTCCCTGATGCATCTAATTTTCAATTTAGTTAGTCGATGATAGACACAATCTTTAAATACACATACAAATACACATACTTAAAGGGGACATATGATGCTCAGTTTCAGGTTCATACTTGTGTTTTGGATTTCTACTAGAACATGTTTACATACTGTCTGTCTGAATATACCTGTATAACACTTCGTTTTAGTGCCTGTGTCTTTAAAGAGGACCTATTATGCTTTTATGCTTCCCCCTTTCCTTTAGTGTGTTATATAGTTTTTTGTGCAAGTAAAAGGTCTGCAGAGTTACACAGCTTAAAGTCTAGGCCAAAGGGAGTTACTCTCCCCCACAGAAACACTGCTCCTGAACTGCCTGAAACGCCTTGCTTGAAGACCTGCCTTTTATTCCGTAACGTGGTGATGTCACCGAGTAATACATTTGCATAATACCTGCCTAGCAGTTAGTTTGGCACACCCTCAAACAAAGCTAGTTAGAGCAGAGCTGGAGCGGAGTCCGAAGAGTTTGGTTCGATTGACCAATCACAACAGAGGATCAGCTGACCAATCAGAGCAGAGGAGGAGGGGGCAGGAGCTCAAACAGAGCGTTTCAGATAAAGGGTGAAAAAAGGTGCTGCAGCACAGCCGGTATAAAAAAAATAAAGTGTTTTTTGAACTTTAAAGTATGTAAATATGTTCTAGTAGAAACCCAAAATACAAGTATGCACCTGAAAATGAGCATAATAGATCCTCTTTAAGCCCCCCTCCCAAAAAAGCTGTTTGCAAGAAAAATTTGGTGCATCTTTACAAAGTTAGTTCTCGAGTCGTTGGTGATATATTCTACTGAGCCTGCATTGGGGAGCCAAATCTGAATGGCTTGTTGAATCACATGTTTTCTGGTCTAGGCAGCCCACAAAAATCTGACTGGGTTGCCTCTTTCACAGTCTGCGGGTTGGTAGAGACTCCAGATACCCAAATGTATGTGCACAAGCACTAAAGAATGTTCCATATACCCCCTTTAAGTGTAGGCATAAAGAAAATCCACACAGCAATACACACGACATGTTCTGACTCAGGTCTCAGAACATAAAACACAACTGTGCATACCATGAACTGTATCTGTCTGGGTTCACATTCTGCCAGGGGCATCTGTTTAAATGTCATATTTCTCTTTCTCACTATATTCAATGAGACTACTACTACTTTGTGCAACAAGTCATTTTGGTGCTTTCTCAGTTGGCTCAGACCCCCATAATATATTTGAAATAGACTCTAATGACCAAAACACGATGCCAAGGCAACAGAGAGCAAAGACAGAGGATCAATAAAAAATCTGAGAGCTTTGCTTGCCAACTGAGGATGGATCAGATGGTGACTTGGACGAGGAGAATAAAAGGAAAGCCTCCAGATTCAGGGAGAAAACAATGCATCAGATCCACACTGCGCCATAGTCTATTTTACAGAGCCGGTTAAATCAGCTGGGAAACTGAACAGCTGTGTGATATAATTGATCCCACATGTGATTTCAAGCACGCAAGCCCTCTCAGACTAAAAATCCTTCTCAGTGCTGAGAGGTTAGCGCTCTCCAAAACAACTTACAGATTGGCATCCTTGGATTTACTGTTTAGCCCGCTGATGTGGAGTTTGATACTTCGGTGTCAGTGTTGAGATTTAGGAATCTGCTTCCACTCCTCAGGACGGCTTTAATCGGTTTTAACCTTCATTATCCAAAAATCGGCTTCATTACAAAAGGTCACAATTACGACATGTTTCAAATTCATTTGAAATTTAAAAATTGCTGTAATCAATACAATGAGCTCCATCGTGACCTACTGCGAACTTCATTAGTACAAACAATTTTTCTTCTTTTCTTGTGTTTGCCTTTCATTGCCCTTTAATTTAATGTTCATAATTTTAAGGTTGCGTACACCATTTCTCAAAACAAAAGAAGGTTATTGGTGTCAAGCGTGTTTTAATAGCTTAACCCGAGTCTTGATTTATAGTTAGGCAAACTCTTTTATAAGAGGAAGGGAAGACTTCGAGGAAAGGCAGTGTCACACAAACCTTTCCTCCAAAGATTCACAGACAGAAATCTCTAGAGTGACCAAGTGTGAAGTTCTGAGGGCCTAATTAATTTCCTCCTCAGTCAGTCCTCATGTACTCCATTGTTCCCCAGAGGATATGGAGGAGAAAAAGATAGGATATCTATACCTGCATACATCTATACAGTGCAGACGTACATGTATATTTTTAATCTAAAGAAATGTGAGAACATACCAGGCAGAGGAGATGCCCATCAGGTGACTGAACATTAGGACAAAGATGATGGTACAAATCAAAAAATGGAGAACACAAGCAATGTCTACTAACATGGCCTCCTGAGGGGATATGATTTTAAGAGGTGAATATTGCACCCGATTCAACTCTTATTGGGGCATTAAATTAAATTGCTCGCTATAAGCACCATAGGTGTGGGTCATTAGGGGCCTACTACACCTACTACGTTGTAGTGAAAGCGAAACTTAAAAACAACACATTCTAACACGTTGTAAAACTGAATGAAACGTTATGGTTTGAACAACAACAAAACGACTTCTTTAGGTTTAGGCAACAAAACTACAGCTTCTTTAGGTTTGGGCAACAAAACCACTTAGTTAAGTTTAGGGAAAAACATTGTTTTTTGTGTTAAAATAATTACATTTCAAAAGTGAAAGTGAAACTTAATGCTCGTGAACACAAAGACAACTACACGTTGTTGGATTCACATGGGATGCGAACCCCACTCTGGGTGAAAGTCCCATCCATCGCCGTCAAAAACCGAGGCTTTGTCACGGCCGTCGGCGTTCGGTACCGCCGCATATGGCACCCTTTAACACAGGTATGAAACGCACCGGGCGTTCCATTAACTATAATGTAAACCCATCCGTGGCAACGCTCCGAGAAAGTGTGCCAGGAGAGTGGTGGTGTATAGTTTAAAGAGCGAAAGAGACACACTGGGCGGGCGGGAGGGGAGGATGGGTCCAACAAACGCAAGGCTTTCAACAAACAGGACGTGAACCCCGGTGTCCTGGGTGAAAGCCCATCATATTGAGTTTCACGCTGTCTATACTACAGCGTCTGACTTCCACTTTTGCATAAATACTACGGTTGCTAGAGGTCGCTCTCGTCTTCTTTTATTCCTTCTTTCGGTGATTGACCATTTGAAAAGATGACAAAACATACTATTGGGTGTAGCAGGGCCCTATTGACCCACATCTATGAGCCTTATGACCACTGATAATGCCCATTTAATGGCCTGATATAGTCTAACCGGCTGAATATTGAAATACAATATTGTGTTTTACATTTAATACAGAATCCTTGAACCATGCAGATAAATAAGAGACTATGATCCAGACAGCTTGTGTCCAGTTTGTAGGAGTTTGCTGTTTAACAAGTACTCACTACACAGCCAAGCCCTTGTTTAGTACAAGAGGCACAAATTGAATGTGTCTATTGATGCCTGAAGGACAGCTTGACACCCTCTAGGAGGAAAAACAGGCTGGAGAGCTTCTTTAAATCTGTTTTTCTCTCTCCTTTGAAGTTTAAACTGTCAGAACAAGAGAAAGGCCTCAGAAAAAAAGCTGTGGGACTGTCATTCTTTGTTGTGGTAAAGGCACTAACAGTGCTGCAAGTCCTCATAGCTTGTTAAATTATGCCATGCTTGGAGAGAAAACATCTTTGATGGTCACGGTTAATCAACAGCTGGAAAGATCCCGAAGCAAACTGTAAAACAATTACTAGTCTATGACAGACACTGCTTTTTTTTTCTCCACAATTCAGCCTCCTAAAAATAAAGTGAACGTCCACTGAATAACCTTGAAAGTATAGTCAGTTTTATGTCTTTTGATTGGGAGGCTTTCTCACATCACATTAAGTCACTTAAAATAGAATTTGTTCAAGGAGATTTAGACACATTTAAAAGAAGAAAATAAACTCACATCTAAGCCTTTACGAAATCTCACCAAAACTACACAACTCTTAACAAGTGAAAGTCATCCACCAGGAGTTAGTGGACAGAGGCAGGGGTTACAATCTCACAATTTACGATCGACTGTTATCACATGTAGGGCTACAAACTAACAATTAGCTTTGTTTCTGATTATCTTCTCAATTGATTAATTGCTTGGTTTGTACAAATTGTTGAAGTTGACTTGTTCAAATTGCTCGTTTTGTCCGACCAACAGTCTAAGACCATAAGAAAATCAGTTTACAATCATTACAATGTCAAAGATAAACAGCAAATATTCACATTTTAGGGGCTGTAATCAGATAATCTTTGGTAGGGATGTCACAATACCAGAGATTTAGCAGTTTATACCAATACCAGTGAAATTCCATGATTATTAATACATATTTGATACCATGGTAAAAAGCAAAAGTAAAACAATAAATCCCATGTACTTCAACATATACTCCTTTATTAATGTTTGCATACTGGTTTTTGTTAAAAAGTTACTGTTCATAACTTCCGCTCCATTATCTATTTTATACTGCTGTGAAAACATTCAATTATTTTGTCAAACTGCTATTTCCAAGATCAAGAATGGACCGTCAAGCTTTGAACAACTCTTGTTTTCTCTTCTGATTAGCTGGTATCTCGGGAGACAACGCAAAAGGTACTTAAACACAGTTGTTACTGAGATTGAGACAATATAATGGAAATATAGCAAAGACTTACAACTGACCATATAGTTTTAAATGTGCCTGCATACTGCTGGAAAGGATGCATACTCAATCTCGTGGGAACTCAAGGTTTTGTCTTCCTAACCCTGAATTGGAAATGGAGAGGACCCGAGACAAATGCCTTAAACCACAGTTAAAACTCACACCACTAACGCCCACATACCCTCCCATTAGACAGTGTAGTAAGTTATAACATGAATCAGTTTATCCACCAGGCAAAGTTTCTTGTGCATTCCAACTAAAGACAAAAGCATAATTACTTTCTCGAGATGAATCCCAAAAAAATCATGCTTGTGTTCTCTTGTGCACAATACAGTCAATAAGGAAGAATGGCCTGCAGTTCAAGGAGGACAGACAGAAAGTTAGGTGTGGAGGGAAGTGAGGATTTTAAGTGTATTGATTACACAGATATCTAGGCTAAGGACACAATAGCTCAAAAATCTCTTTATCAGCAGTTCCAGCTCAAGCCCAAGAGACTTCGGGCTACTTCTGCCAGCAAAAACATCTGCTAAATCTATGAGTATGGCCTGAAACATGACCAAATGGAATGAAATTTCCACAGAAAAAAAAAGTGGCTGGGATTTAGCAGAGTCAGCTGCACATTACTGAGTACAGAACTGGGGTACAGCAGACAAAATTAATCATCGTGACATGACAAGCCCGGTGCCCCCAGGACCTGGATAGAGGACGCTATAGGTAGATAATAAAAGAATGGGTCTATCACATGATAATGGCATATATGGGTCATAAGCACTATTGTTCCCTGTTCATGACCTCCTACATAGCCGGCTCTAATGGGGGGGGCTACAACTCAGCACTATAACCAATGTATCTAATTCCAGTTAACAATAGACTCTATTCAAGTTACCTCAATAGGAAGCAGGTCGAATCTTTCTTGAAGCTGGCAGTTGCTGCAGAAATTGCACTTATGGATGTAGCACTATAGCTAATGTTGGGTACTACACTTTATGGTTTCAAGCACAGACATTTGCATAACGTGCAATAAACAAGTGCATCTCCTTTTTCAATCTTTAGCATGGAAGAGGAGTGTTGCTACTAATGGCAATGCCCATTCTATCTATTTTATTTCTATTTATTTCATGTCTTAAAGACCCTGAAAAGGTGTTTTTCACTTCTTAAGGCTTTCTCTACAAAAACAAAGTGTCTATAAATGCAATGGCAACTTAGCACTAGTCTCGTTTCCAGCCGCAGAAGGCAGCTGTTTTCAGGGAAGAAGCTCCAACACCCCACTGTGATTTACCTGCTCAGCGCCAAACCGACACAGTTAGCAAGTAGCTTGTGAACATACTGGAGCATTTAGCAGGTAAAAAGCCAGATGTTTACCTCAGGAGTTTGCAGAGACCAAAAACAGAGCTAAAAAAAGAGTGAATGTTGGAACTTAAATTCACCAGGTGGCTAGAAACACGACTCCAAATGAATGATAATGTTGCTCCGCAACTGCAGGATGTTTAAATAAGCAACTGCCATATCAACTTAAAAGGTGATGATATGTCAATGTTAAGAACTTTTTTCTACTGCCTCCAAGACATTTAAATATTCTCAATCAAGAAATGGGTGTGGTTTCATCAGATTTGATTGAAAGTGGCCTGGCGACATACGTTAACAACCCACAAACACACCATTTGTTCATTTTGGCATCACATTTTGATTGAGATAGTGCTAAATTTTTGATCGATGCAGAGAAATACGTGACTCGCCTTATACCAAACTAGCCTCAATCAAAGCAGTGAGAAGAGCAGAGACAGAAATATCTGATGTGGAACAATCAACACTGTTCCAACTTTAGCAAGAAGTGTCCATGGAGGACGAAACTGGTTGAGAAATTGTGTTTTTTGGGCCATTAAGCAGTATTTTTCCAGTCTAAAAGTTTGTCATAGCCAGTATGTCAATCCCAGACTGGAATAGTATCTCTGGAAAACAAGGTTCAGGCCCTGGATTTAGCCCCGTCCGCCCACCAACTCCTGAGCTGTTGTCATTGCACTATGCTGCTGACTGCTGCTGCAGCTGACAGCATCTTATCAGCAGCTGCCAATTACAACACGGGAATCTTATCAGCGGTAGCCAATTAGAACCAGGGGAGTTGCTGTGAGGAAATGTCAACAGCTCAGTGAACTTGCCGGGGCTCTTATCTGGCCACGCCTCCCCATCCAGGCAGCTTGCTTTGAGTCTTCTGTCACAGCTACGACTGCCGGTGCAATGTTGTGACAAGAAGGGCTGGAGGTACAGCGGGGTTTCAAAAGAGCAAGCCACCCAGAAAGACTTCGCACTGAAAACTGCAATATTTTAGTAAGCTTTTGACAGCTGAGGACTAAAAACCCCACAAAATTCTTTCATTATTCACTTGGCACCAGCTGGGTGTGTGTTCAGACTGAATACAGAAGCTTACACAAGATATTAAAAACTACATCAAAGATAACTGAGAAGTGTGGAACACAATGCATCTGGTTCTTTAGAAGACAGGCTTCTCAGATTGATTACGGTGGAAGAGATGGAGAGATTACTTTTTCCTTTTCACAGCTACTTGACATGGATGACAGGTAGGATGCATTATTTCCGCTTATAAACATCTGTTCAACAATCTCAACCGAGGAATCAATGACATGCTTCTGCATCTCTTTTCGAGAGCGACTGAGGACCTGTAAGCAGTGATACACAATGCATTATTTCTGTCTTTCTGTCTATTTATACAAAACCGATCTGATCTTTTACACAAACTGAACTTATTTAACCCCAAATGTTATATTTCTTATCTTCATTATCTTATTGTTGCATGGAGGAGTAGTGTTTTCTTACCGTTTCACACCCAAGCACCCTAAGATGTTGCAGCCTGACATTACATATAATGGTGCTTTCACATCTGACCTGTTTGGTTCGGTTAAAACAAACTTGGATCTGTTTGCACGGTTAGTGCGGTTCGTTTGGGCTGGTGTGAAAGCTGTCAATCGAACCCTAGTGCGGACCAAAGACCGCCTGAAAAGGTGGTGTTTGTGGTGTGAAAGCAAACGGCACCGTGCGCTCCCCGACGTTCGGATTATGCGTTCGCACTAGTCATCTGGGAGCGTTAAAGTGCTGCATAACCTTCTTTCACTCACTAGAATTTGATTTCCCCCACATGCGTCCCGCCAAAATTGTCCAATCAGCGAGTTACCGGTCAGTCTGTATAATGTCATGTTAACTCCACTGGTTCGTTTATAAAAAGTCAGTGTGAACAGGAACCAAACTAGAACTAAAATGCAATAATGAATAATTTTTTTCCCTTGGTCCGCACCAAATGGACCCAACTACAGGTGTGAAGGCACCCTTAAAATGTCTTGTTCAGTTCAACCCACAGTCCAAACCCCAATTATATCCAGTTTATGAGGATATATAACAAAGAAAAGTAGCAAATCTTCTCATTTGACAGGCTGGAACCAGGAAATGTTTGGTATAGTTTCATTGTTTGCAGAATAGTTGATTATTTTTCATTTCAGCTCCAGTTAAATCCATTCACCAACAAAAATCCTTGAACACACTTGTTTATTTGCACTCACATTAAGCCTCCCTGACACAGCAACGTACAGTATGTTCCTAATTACCCTTTTGTTTCACTAATCTTATGGAAGACTACGAGATCCAAAAAAGCCTTTGTATCACTGTAGAATAAATACCTTGACTGCCACTGTTATGAAATTCAAAATCTCACTAACATGATCAATAAAAGAGTGGCAAGAAAACTGAGAGGGGACGGCGAGACATGATGCTTTTACTGTCACTGCAGTGGCTGTGAGTGTGGACAGGCACATTTCTGTCATCATCAATTGCACCGCTGGTCATGAAACTTAATGGAGACACATAACAGTATGGTCTGGCTTTTAAGACCACATCCAAGATTGAAGCAGACAGTGACCTCCACAGAGTCATGGAGCATTGAATGAATCATGGTCTGGTGCTTTCTCTAGTAAAGCTTTCAGATTGGAGGTCATTGCAGTTATTTCAATGGTTCATCTTTTCTCTAATGGCGGTATGGTTGACTAGAGCCAGGAGAGATACCGAGAGTGGCGGCAGCATGGAGCAGAACATCTGATGCCTACTGTAGTAAACCCTTCTCATACACATTCCCACTGCACATTTACAGCACGGGTTAACTGCTGACCCCCAATATCACGGCTTAAAGTGGGAGAAAGACCAACCCACGACTCTCTTTGTATTCAGCCAGAATGTGCCCTTAGGGCTCAACATGTATGCCCCTCCATCTCTGTCCATATATTGACTGAGTTATAGGTATATTTTTATATCTAAAGCCACTCTGGGCAAACTTCCTTTAGAACACATTTGCCTGAAAGCAAAACAAGACCCAATGTTCGATGGCAGGGTGAACAGATAGACAAAAGAGAAAGAGAGGGAGTATAAAGTTGTTACAAATGTCCGCTTCCCTCTCCGTGGCTTTGACAAATGGCTCAAACATTGTTCCGGTCAATGCCATTACAACAAACTTTGGAATTTAACAACCCTAATCATGTGGTGCGCTGACTTTAGATTAAACCCATTAGCCCTCCTTATACAATACAGACACCTGAGGGGGAAGTCGAGCCAAGCAGGGGGACGTCAAAAGGCTGTTAACAAAGCCACCGCTGTGTTGATACAAACATCATCATGTTAGAATACCCTGCGGCCTCCCACAATATATAAGAACTGACACATCAAAGAGCAGAGACTTGCTCCCACTATACAGTCTCTGAAACTGTAGTCAGATCCAAAGGGGAAATGCAGATGGTTGCTGATATTTAATCAGCATGTATATCAAAAATACTGCTGTGATAAATAAGAAATCGTTCAATATATTTCATCAACATGCTCCACTTGGGTTGTATCTTTGTTGTAATTCTTTTTTACTGATGCCAAGCGAGATTTCCCATAGCTACGTGTCACTATTGACTTCTTCATTATTCTACTTTATGTCCAAATGCATCACTGTAGGCTGCGATAATTAGGTCATCCATTTCCAACAGAGAATTTAAGTCCTGTTTCCAAAGTGTACATCGCGGGTCGAGTCCCATGTGTACAAAGTGAAACTAGGTAAAGACGATCTTATGAACTTGAAACACTGTCGTCTTGCTCCTCAACCCACGCACAAGGACGACTTCTCTCAGACAACAACTAGGAGAGAAGGAGGGAGATACTGAATGCAAGAGAGGAGAAAGCATCAGGCAGATCCTTCTGTTAGAGAAGGGGCTTGTTAAGCACATAATTAGACTTCGGCAGCGCAGAGTATGTTTGTCCTTCTTACATGTCATGGAAACTCAGTGAGAGAAACATGCAGAATCGTAGTAGAAATGAGAGACTGATCCATCAGGCCTCTCAAACTCTGCAGACAAAATGTACCTGTATGAAGTAAGTTTGAGTTTGTTTTGGCAGCTGTTGCCAGAGAGCAATGAGATTGGTGCCCTTTAGAAAATGCCATAGAGTCAAAAAAGGTACGTCTATTAATAAAGTCCGGTCAGGTAAGTAAGTAAGTAAAGTAAAGACTCAAAAGAAATTGAATATGAAAGACAATGAGAAAATGAAGATAAAGAGAGTGGAGCAAGAGACCTTTAAAAAGACGCTGTGTGAATTACCATAATCAATACGACTATACAGGTACATATACAGGATATAATAGAACAGAAGAGGTTAATTAATTAGTCAATCGATCCAATTACAGTAGAAATCTTCATTTTTTTTTTTTTTAATCATGCTTTTTATTGTTTCCTTAAGAAAAATGACTGCAATAACCTAAATCAACCTAACAAATCAGGTAATATGTATATATAATATCAGAGAGTAATAAAAACAAAGCATTCAAAAACAAGGGAGGAGAAAAAAGGGTAATAAAATAATAATAAAAATAATAAAATATAAATACATAAGAAATATATTATAAAATACAATTAAAAATTTAAATTAATTTTAATAAAATGATCATTTTTATTGATATAATATTGATTATTATATAATAATAATAATAATAATAATAATAATAATAATAATAATAATAATAATAATATAAAATGAATTCACACATCAGATTTCCAACGCCTAATTATATATCCCTGTGGTGGAAAAATAAAAATATCACTATTTCCACGTTCTCAAATGTGAGTATTTGCAGCTTTTTTAGTCTTCTATGATTGTAAAATGGAATATCTGTACATTTTGGACAGTTTGTCTGACAAAAGAAGACAAGTCTAGACATCAACTGAGGCTCTGGGAAATTGCAGATTAATCAATAAGTTTATGACTAGTACATTTTGTACTTAACAAGATAAAAGCAATACATTGCTGTCAAGAGTCTGTGAATGTGACGGCAGTTTTTTTCTTTTACATCTGTAAATTACTTTTTCAAGCAGTAGTATTGAAACCTAAAAAAACCCACATTTGACTGCTGCAAAGTCATAAAACAGAGATTAATTTTTAATATATGAGGGATCCTGCAGTGAGCAGCTGAGTAGGGTGAGGCCTCAGGTTAGCTATAGCCATTAAAATAAGAATAAAATTATTACTTTAAAAGGTTAAAGGTTATCCCAATATCCCAAGCAAGTAAGGCATCTTTTTTTCTTGACTTTTTTGGAAGCACACTGCATTTCCCCTTGACAAGAAATGTGGTGTATAAATAGAGTTCTGGCTGCTTGCTTACATGCTGTATGTGTTTCTTCAAAAAGGAGAACATGGTCAGCTACAGTGCAGCTCTCCCATGACATTTTATTGAGTCTTTTCTGAAACATAATAAAATAGTCTAGTTTGTACTGTCTGTCAAAATGTGATCCCACTTTCTGCACCCTCTCTCGTCTTATGTTGCGTAAACCAGTATGGCTTTCAGATAGACTGCTCAGAATTATTGACACTAACAAACACTCCCTCCGTTGTGTTCAGGCTGGTACCATCATGCATTAATTATAGCTGGGTCGGGTGGCACCATATAAGTAGAGCTTAACAGGCCTCCTGATGCCCAATGAGATGCAAGGATATAAAACATCACAGGGGTTTTCATCTCAAATAACTAGAAACCCTAACGTGAAGTGAAGAAATATAATCAATTGCCCTCACGTTTCGAGCTGAGACGATTATTCTGTTTATTGATTAGACCCCATTTACACTTCCCTTACACAGACCCTTTAAACTTCCACCTCAGTAGTCGGTTTGAGAGTCTATCCAGATGTTGACAAAGTGTTAACCGTCCTGTATTTCTCCCAGCTGTAACTACGTCAGTGAGTCACTCTCAGCGTCTGCCCCCCGTGGTCTGCCCCCGTGTGATAATGGCAGCTTAAGTTACACCGACATTAGCCGTCATACTCCCTGTTGACAGCTAAATTCATCACCAAACGGCTCCAGCGATTTCACAATCATACCGAAGGCGCAGCGAGCCGTTATAGCGTTTATTTAACCCCTGATTGGTTCTACCACTGATTGGTCTGTGTGGGTGAGAGAGCACTGATCTGGATGTGTGTTGAGGGAGCAGTGAGCCGATAAAACTTTTGCCTCGTAACGCCCATAAATGCAATTAATCCATGTGTTTCTGTTACAGTAGCTTATGGATGGTTGTTAGGGAACTCTAGATAAACTGTTATTGTTGTAAATGTTATTCTTCTTCTGGCCATTTGGCAGTTATTAAACAGCTTCAGATGCATTTACTACCAGCCTCTGGACTGGAGCAGGGCTGACCCTGATTTCTCATGTAGCCTGGGAAACCCAAGACGGATTGTAATCAGATTTGCGATCCGGCCAACAGAAACACATACATGGGGCTACGGGTAGTTGAAGTGTAATTACAAATCACTCAAAGTGTAAATGGGGCCTTTATTGATAGAAAATGGCTATTTTGATAATCAACTAATCATTTCAGTCATTATTTAAGCAAATATTCCAAACCTTCTTTGATTTCAGCTCGTCCAATGTGAGGATTTGCTGCTTTTGTTTGGCCTATACTGTATGATAGTAAAATAAATATTGTGGGGGTTCGGACTGATGGTTTGATAAAACAAGGATTCTCAAGGATCAACCTTGAGCTCTGGGAAATTAAAAACGTGCATTTTATTATTTATTTATTTTTATTCATAAATTATTATTTTTTATTATTTCTTTTTCAATTTTCAATTATTTATATTTTTTCCATTATTTTTTTATTATCATTATTTTATTTTATTTTTTCTTCTCCTTTGTTTTTGAGTAATTTGTTTTTAAATTTACAGTTATTATCTGTTATTATATGTACATATTATTTTATTTGTTTTGGTTTAGGTTGTTGTAGTCAAACGATAAAAAGAATGATAAAAAAAACAAGCATTTTATAGACAGAAAGATAAAAAACTCATGTGGCTGACAGAATTCCTTGAATTAGTTTATTTTTTCTCTCCCTCCTAAATTAGAAGTGAACATTCACAAAACAGTGTTTCAATTTTGTGCCTCCATTCATCCATCAGCCCACAGTTCAGTCAGATAGATTAGGATGGTTTAAAACGGGTTAATTACTATTCACCTGATCTTTTCTGCACTACTACTTGTGCAGCAGCCTTCTCACAGAGCCATGTGAAATGAGGGAAGAAAAAAGGTGGCAGGATGATGAAGAAGAGGAGAGGCAGAGGAGACGTTCAGCACATTGGTTTAGAGCACTAATGTGAGGCAGTGAGAGGCAGCTGGTGTGGATCAGTTAACCCGGCTGGAGGCTGAGAGAAAGAGCAGACAGGAGGACGGAGGAGGGGAGGGATGGATGGATGGAGGGAGGGAGAGGTGTTGATAGGAGAAAAGAAGAGCTGCGGGGTCTCAGTGATGAACATGCTGCTGTGAGCATAGCGCTGGTAAAAAACAGGGAGATTCCTACAGCGTCTCACTGACGTAACTGATGTGAGGGAGAACAGACAAGAAAAATAGACAGAAAAAGCAACATTAAGTATTTTCCACTGTTTCTTTTAGCCTCCCATTAAATATATTAAAAAACCTCTACTCGAGCTCCGTGTGTGTGTGTAATGGAGAGCCGAACATGTCACATCCTGTGTAATATGGTGTCATGTTATATCAGATCAACCTGCACATCTCCAATTATAGTGGAGGGAAGAAGTATTGTAATGTGGGCCCAACATCCTCCTAGTACAATTTAAATGAGTTCAAAAGCACCGGAGGTTAGATGAAACCAAATTTAGCTTCATTTATAGTTGAAACAAATCTCGCCCACCTAGACAATATAAATAATTCATCAGGTGATCCGACCTATCCAAGGGATGTGCAGAAATCTGACAGTCGCTGGTGGCTTTATGAAAATCACTGTAGATAAAACCTCTCAACAGCCTTTACATTTGTAATTGGACCCTCTGAGCCCCTGAAATCTAGGGCTATCCTTCTCTGTTAGAATACATGCCCTAAACTAGATTTTATTTCAACTAAAATGAGGAGGGGAGAGGTTGAGATAGAGGGGAGGTACTGCATATAGTGCAAGCAAATTAGGCAATATGAATATTGAAAATCAATATAAAAGACAAGTCTTAAGAGATGGTACCTCCAAAAGACAGATAATATTCATATCTTTCCGTTATTGATTTGTTTATTAATTTGATTTATAATTTGGTCATTAAAACAGTAGGATAAAGTGACTGTCTTCTAGAGCCCAAGGTAACTTCATAAATCTTGTCTTGTTTTGTCCGACAAATAGGGGTGAGGGAAAAAATTGATGCAGCACTGTATCGCGATAAATACACTTTTATTATATAAACGAACGTCTTAACAAACCAACGGTTAATATTCTGTCTTTCAAAGGTTGAAGAGGGCTCTTAGAGCTACAGTGAAGATACTGGTATCATATGAAACTAAAAAAACCTAAGAAATCCATTGGTATCAACCATGTCATGTTAGCTTGTCGGGCAGAACGCTAAATAACGCTCCAAACTTGCGCTAAATTTTGGCGAGGAAAAACTGTCATGGCCATTTTCAGACCTGACCTCAAGATATGCGAGTGAAAGCTGTACAGATGACACAGATGTTGACAAACTACATAATTTTCAGTTGAAAAAAGGTAATATATCGCAATATATCTCAATATATCACAATAATCAGCTTAAGTATGGTGATAATATCGTATTGTGGGACCTCTGGTTATTCCCACCCCTACCGACCAATAATCAAATTAATATAATGTAAGAAGAGCCGCAAATTCTCACTTTTGCGAACCTGGTACTATCAAATAGTTGCCAATATATTTTCTTTCAATAGACTAAATCTACAACACTGAAAATGGGATTTCAAGTGGCTTTTCTAACACTGACCAACACAAAAAGACCCTTTAATATCAAACAAATCTAGTATTATTGGTAAAGTAAACTACACACTATTCTTATTAAATACTTACTAATTCAATCAGATTAAAAACAACAATAACAAAAAAACAATCTAAGAAGATCACTTTTGTTAATACAACACTGCCAGTTTCTTAAACTCTAGCCTGCAGGTCGTGTCCTGATTAGAAATCAATTTAGCAAAGTTTCAGAGATAATAACCAAAAATGGACCTGAGAATATTAATGAAAAACACAGTTAGAAGACAACTTATTCGGCCTGAGTTTTATGTCCCTGAGGCTGAAGGATGAAGAAAACAAACTCATCTAAGGGCTAACTGTTTATCGTCCCTGCACTGTTGCTGCGTAGAGGTAATGATAGGAGGGAAGCCATGTGCAAAACAACGCTGCCCAGTTTGCTTTGATCAAGCAGAAAAACCAGCCAGGGTTTCTGTTTGTATATTCTTTTCAGATCTTGAGACGTAATCTTTAGCGTGAGTCCACAGACAGAGCCGAGCAGAGCGCCTTCTGGCACCGTGAATTATTTAGATCTCATATGTTTGTAGGCTTTGCAGGATGGGGTGAAGTGGCACTAAATCCCTGACCACCGTGACGTGCGGAGGAGTGTCAGGAGGGCAAGAGAGCACAACTAAAAATGATGGAGGGGAGGAACAGGAAAAGGGATAAAAAGGATGAACCCCAATTTAAGTAGAGTGGATGGAAGATGAGATCTCCACTTTGACCTGGATCACAGACAACCTGGTGTGATTGAGATGATATTACGGAATTATAACGCTACCAATAACACATCTGATGTACTGTATTTTAGAGCTGAAACTATTGAATAATTTAAATAAACTTTTCTGATAACTGATTAATCGTTAAAAGTCCTGTAAACATTTGCTGGTTTTCTTAAACTTTTATGATACCAAAATGAATATTTTTGGGAAAGTTGGTTTGACAAAACCATCGATTATGATTTACAATCTTTCCCTTTTTTTTTTTACATTTTATAGAGCAAACGATACATCGATTAATCAGGAAAATAATTAAAAATAAAAAAGACGCAGCCCTACTGTACAGTATATAGCACTTTCCTTTGTCTTCAAAAGGTCTTATTATTGTTTGTCAATATTTAATAAAACAGTAACTGTACAGGGATTTCTCCCGTGTCACGACACATCCATCTGCTCACAAAAAAAAAACAATATACAGGCAATCACAGCTGGCCACAGAAGATATATTCTAAATTATGGATAAATAAAGTTAAAATTATAGACAACAATACAGAGAAAATATCTATAATATATCTTAATAGTAACAGAAAAAGTAAGTTGAGAAATAAAGGAAATAATAAATAGGATAAGAAAAGAAAAAATAAATAAATAAATGAAATAAAAACAATATATTTTCTAAATTGCTACTCAGGGATTACTGTGAATGGTTTCTCAAAAAATGTCAATAAGAAGCGCCACACTTTATAAAATGTACTCTCTGTTCCCCGGGTAGTATAACACATTTTCTCTAGATTCATACAGGACATAATGTCTCTGACTGGGAAGGCGAGGCAGAATCCTTCCACGAGTAAAGAAGTAAAAGCGTTTTCTAAATACTCAAAAATACTTAATATGCCTACATGTATGCAATCACATATTGTTCATGGAGACGCGCAGGCAATGTGTAGTCCTCATCCCTCCCAGAGCAGCAGTTCAGACAAGTGGACTGTTGTGTTCTGACTGAAGCTGAGGAATCCCAGATGAATAAAAAGAGGAGGGCCGCTCCACAGCTTGGCGTGCATTTAAATCACTATTCTCTCCCAGAGTTAAAACGTATAGTACGGTCTAGACAGACAGTGCTGCAGAAGCGTGGCTGAATGCTTGCAACCTTCACACTGCCCTACACGCCTGCAGACGTCCCGTTTGTGAGCTAATGAGTTCATTTGAACTTCCGTCTGTCATCTCGTGTCTCCCCATCCATCAGCATCACTCTAAATCCTCTGTGTCACTGTGTGGCCTCAGAGTCACTAAGACTGACATCCAGCTGTAGATCTTCCCCCCCCAACCCCAACACATAGCAATCAGGACACACACACACATTCACACACACACACACATGCATACACACACACCTCTCTGGGACAGCCATACATCTAAATGGACTGTCATCTCTGACAGCTTAAGTATCCCATTACATTATTTACCTTCCAACAGCTCTTTGCCTGCCAGTGGTGGGTCAATGACATCACATTACCGTTTTTATGCTCAAATCCATTACTTCATAAAAAAAAAGAAGAAAAAAAAGCCACAAAAAAGAAATACTGGTGCATGCAATATTGGAAACTATTATGCAAAACCTTCTCAAACCACATTCAGTTCGCTGAGGTGCAGATTATTTCGGGGGCTTTTGGTGCTGCAGACAGGAAATGGCAGTCAGACTGAAAGCCATTCATCATAAGGAGACCAAAACCCAGGGTGTGGAGGGGAATACACGCTCCCACTGGAGACCTTGAACTGACAAAATGGTTTCAGAATCTCTGATACAAACCCTGACCACCGATGAAGTCGGTGAGGATTGCTTTGCTTCACGGCTCACACCAGTTAAAGTGCAGTGCTAACAAGCACATAGAAACTACTTTGAGTATTTTGTCCTCAGTCATTAAAGGAAGCATGTGTGATTTCAATTTACAGGGGAAGAGAAATATTTTTATGACTGAAACTTTCTTTTTTTTTTCATGCTAAAATGACGCAGCCAATTAGAATTTCAGAGCTTGTGGTTTCCCATTAAATTACTCACTTTTGAAGGGTAAAGTGGAAAAACTGAGGGCACATTCAGACCAGCAGTGGCTGGTGAGGATCTCTAACAGTAGTCGAGGCTACGGAGGCTCAAGACTTAAAGACTTCAAAACAGACGTAAATGGGGACAGCGGACGCACACGCAGTTCTGTTACATTGGGTGTCCCCATTGGAGGATGTGTTCACACCAGCCCTGTCTCCTAAAAATTATGTTCGCATACAACTAAACTGCATTCTCAACTACGTTTGGAAGGAAGCGAGTTTTGTCGCGTCTTACGTTTGTCTTTTACGTATCCGAAATAGCTTTGTAAGTCTGCGGACGGTCGCAGAGAGTGACGTAGCACAACGAGTGACGAGCACAGCAGATGACATAGAATATCGAGCAACCGTTGATGAAAGTTACATTGAATACATTTTTTTATTGAATAATAAGCGGGGAGGTCATACAACAGGGTATAACAAGTGAGAAAGTCCACTACTGGCGGGTGGGAGGGCAAACATCAGACTTTTCCCCAGGAGACCAGTGTTCGTTGTTGCATTTTCATTTTGTTTTTAAGTAATTTTAAGCCAAACCATTATGATTTTTTACTGAACCTAACCCAGTAGTTTTGTTGCCTAAACTTAACTAGTTCTGTTGCGTTTTCTTTTTGTTTTGTTTCAAAGTCGTAGTCATTTTAAGCCAAACCATAATGTTTTTTTTACTAAACCTAACCCAGTACTTTTGTCCTCTGAACCTAACTAAGTCGGTTTGTTGCATTTTTTTTTTTTTTTTTTTCAATTAACAACGTCAACGTGTTTAAACGTGTTTAAAACTGTTTAAAACTGTAACAGTAACCCGACAGAAAATACATTTCCTTCAAAACGTACTTTGGTTATGCAGTTTAGTTGTATGGGAACATACTTTAGTTGGAAAAAGGGTTGGTTCACAGGTGCAGTTGACACATAATACATTTTGGGATGTGCAGACCCTTGCGGACAGGAGCCAATGACAATAATTTACATTAATATTTAACCATATTCAGTTTGATGGAAATTGAACCTGGTACCTGAGTTGTTAACTGAAAAGACCACAAAGGTTTCTCCCCAGAATGTAAAGTGTAAAGCTCTTACTCTCACTCAGCAAACATGAATGCAAATATATAAGGATATAAACAGTTACACATTAGAGAAAACTAACTTTTCATCTTAAAACAAAAAAGAAAACGGCTTAAGAAAACTGACATTTGGTCCCTGATGTAAAGCATCGTATAGGAAATCTAACACATGTGAAATAGATGTATTCAACAGGTCTTAAGGATTCATACAATGCTGCGATGTAATAATACGTATCCAGATAAACGTTTGCTGCTACATGTCATGTCATGATGTTTATTGCCGCTCCCTTCCTACTCAACATGTATCCTTATTTGCCCCTTCTCAATTACATTAACCTTTCTGCTTAAGGATCAATAGCATTTTATTCAACACCTCCCTCTTAGCTCCCGCTAAAGGTTAATGCACGACAGATTGGATTGGTGAGAGCACCGTTCTTTTATTCGCTAAAACTACGGCCTTTTGTGATCAAATTTAATCAATTGATTTTTATGCACAGAAAAACACGAGTGGGGGGGATTTCTTTAATCCTGGCATTAGAAGTGCTTTCGACGAATCCATATACATGGCCTGAGGTTTGAAAATATGCTTCAGTTCTGACCACTACTCAATATTTTTTTTCCAGTCAAATAACCTTGTTACAAGGGGTACTTGAAACCCATTCAGCCAAAGGCCAAACATTCTCCTTGAGAGAGCC
This sequence comes from Adelosebastes latens, assembly GCA_916700685.1. NCBI lineage: Eukaryota > Metazoa > Chordata > Actinopteri > Perciformes > Sebastidae > Adelosebastes > Adelosebastes latens. Next base: position 38,154 of record CAKAKR010061084.1, on the reverse strand, counting down.
ATTTCATATAAATACATTTATACATATTTGCTGCTGCACAGACTCAGGCAGTTTCCAGTGGAAGCAGTCTATATGGTAAACTGTAGAAAATGTTTGTTGAAAGCTTGTTGATCAGCACAGTCTCCAAGAATGAACTCTCTTTAACAGATATGCATGTCCTCATGTCACATATGTAGGGCTGTTTTGGGTTAACGTTTGTACTCGTATCGACCTGAAGTAAACTTCAAAAAGATGTAGGATGATGGTTAAGGAGTGCTGCAGGCACAGCCCTGTGTGCAGTAAGTGAAAACACACCTCATTACCAACGTTGACAGGACCGTTGCTATCTACAGCTGTGGAGCCCCTCACTCTCAGGCCTGCAAAACCTAAATCGGCATTAAAGGTTCACTGTAGAGTTTTTGACCTCCAGTAGCACAATAGAGCTCTTTTTCTATGAGTGGGTCACTGTTTTGTTCATCTTGTGCATACACACAAGGACGCACATGTACGTGCATGCACGTGGAAGATGGGATGCAAAGTCCTGCCAGGTTCAGGTTACTGTATAAATAAATAAATAAATAAATAAATAAATAAATAAATAAATAAATAAGCGTTGTTCCTTCTGCCAATGGTTTCACACTATTCTACTGACCAACAGGTGGCAGTTAAACGGCAAAATATGCAGAGATGCGCCAACAAAGGCAAGGGAGAAGATGAGTGCTAGCAAGAAAACATGTAAACAATAATGTTTTTAAAATGCTTAAAAAATCAACTTTGCAAATGTTTTATGATGAAAGAAATGCAATAATGCAATCAAAAAATGTGTTAGTTCTTGAGGACACACAATGCGGTTTTGTGCATAACACACATGTATATATAACAGGGCTGTACAGTGCGACAAAATTGGTCTGTGCAATGAATGAAATTACAGTAAATGCGATCAGAAGGAATCTAATAATGGACTAATAAATATGATAACAGATAAAAAAAACGAACCAAATCCTCTTTCCCACCACAAATACTTGTGTAGTACACATATAGCCAGTAAGAAATGGAAACACTATAGTTTTAATATTAAGTTCAAACTTTATTTTATCAGTTTATATATTTTATTTAGGAGGTGCTGCAGCCCCCTCAGCACCCCTACTTCCCGCATACATACTATGTGCATAAATAATAATAAATAAATACATAGGCCTATATTTAAAACAATGTCTGTTTTTCAGTAGAAATAATTTAAATAGTCTCAAACTACAGTGGACTTACTTGATACTTTTATACTCGTGCTATAATTTTATGGCATGTGCTACAAAACTTTCAACCTCTGTAGCACCAGAGCGATGTGCAAAAAAAAGTTAACGTACATCTCTGCATAACTTGTTTGTTTACAAGAAAAATCCAGTTTTTCCAGACTTTATTTCTTTTTTGACATTACAAGTGTTCTCTTCATGATGCCTTTTAATCCTGCTGTGTCTCTATTTCGCCTTGAAAATCACACTTAACTTTGTTGTGAACTGCTTCACAAATGAAGGTTATTATTATTATTACATTAACATAACAGGCACGAGATAATGAAATCCAGCTTGTGCGGGTGCTACTAAAAACTGACATTCATATTCATTGTAAGAGGGGAAATCCTGCTCCGCAAAAAAAAAAATGAGCAGCATTTCAAAATCCCATTCTCTTCGCCACCTGCAGCTTAAACACAGCAGGACTCGAGGCGAAATGGCCATCTCTGGCTGTGCTGTTAAACTGATAAAAAAAAAAAATAACAGAGTAAGGAAGATCCTTGCAGTGTGCCTGCTGCCCCAAGGCACCACTTATTATGGATTGTTAAAAGACACATGCATACAGTGGGTGCACATAAACACAGAAAACTAAAAAGATAAAGAGCAAGGACGGTGGCCAAGTGCATCGTCTCCAACTTTACATAAAAAAGGTAGTGTTTGATAAAGACAACACGGTATAAACTATTCAGTGCCTCTATTTAAATGGGTCCAAGACAGAGGAGCACAACATGCCTTCGTAAAAGAGTCACAACATACTGGAAATTTCCTACCAAGTGGGCATGAGTTCCAATGAAATTAATTTCTCTGGAGCTGTTTCATACTCAAACTAAATAAAAAATATCGAGTTAGTCACAGTGAGTCTGAAGTGAGTGGACTGTATTTTGTGGCAGAGTGAGCAGAATATCAAATCGACTTCAAACGTTTCCTGTAACTGTTTACAGGAGATGAGGGCCTCTTAATTATGCACCGGGCTGCTTGTTGTTTGGTCTTGGTGTGGAGGTTTGAAGATCATTAGTAAATAATCTATCAGCAGGGTGGCATTAAGTCTGGAATGACTCAGATTCCTCATGGGCCACATCAAACAGGCAGATTGCTTGTTGCCTTCTTAACCAATTATTGAAATAAAATGCAGCAGTGTAATGTTTAAGGAAAGTGTATGTGTTGCTGTGGTTGCTTTGCACACATGCATGATGGATTATCAAGTGTAATGGCAATTGTAATGAGAAAAATCTATCCATTAGGGGTCCTTTTAACGAGACTCAATCAACATGGCTGCTAATGAGTCGGCGCTCCATCGGAGAGCTGGAGGACCGGACCGAGACTGGAGAGGCTCTCTGTGAATCCACAGCTCCAGCTGTTCAAGACACTGGATTCAAGCTAGTAGGCAACAGAGACCTTAGTCAACTAACACTCATATGATTTCGTCAACTAATTGATAGAAGAAAATGCAAACCCTCCCTGGAAAAGTCCAGAACAAGAAGAGAGGAGGTAAAGCTAGTGCAACATATACAGTGAGTTTTTAAAAAAATAAATAAAACAGTCGCAATACATCCTTTTAAGGTTTTATAGGAAATCTATACGAATATATATTTACTTGCATAGAAATATATTAACAGCACTTTAAAAATAAGGAAAATAGGTAGGGCTGTACACGACTAACACTCATATGATTGTGTCCACTAATCGATTAGTTGATTTAATCGACAGATCTGTCAAACTGAGTTTCTCCACAAAGAATCACACAAAAGCACCACTTTAAATCTTGTGTTTACCAGAGATGTGCTCATAAGTTTCTTAGAGATAAGTCATTCAGCATGTAAAAAGAATAAAAAATGACCAATTGACAAAAGAAATCTTAGTCGACTAAGATCAAAATGACTGATTAGTCGATTAAACGACTAGGAGGGGGCAGCCCTATCTAAATAAGTTGGTTTCCACCACTGACCATTTAACTATTTGTAAAATGCAGACGCATTTGCACTGCAAGGAAAAACTCAAACAACAGGAAGCAGTGAATTGAACCACTATTACAACTAAAGAGAGAAAGCAAAATTTCCAAATTAAGGTTGGGGGACGGGAGAAGTCTCATTACTGACCTCCTGCATATATACGCAGACTAACAGCAGACACACGGGTCACAGCAGGAAGAGGAAATGCTAAGTTGCACAGTGATCACGATCATAATCAGCAAGATAGAGATATATAGAGATTTAAGGCATCTATTGTTGCAGTAGCCATTGGTCTGCTGAGCTTAGTCACTTATCATAAGCTGTCATCTGTTACTGGTGGGAAGTTCTTATTAACGAGATCTTGTATTTTTCTGATTTGTATTGTTATGTTTTGTATTTATGTGGACTGCGTGGCTTATCGTGGCTGCAAACCTAATTTCCCCCAGTGGGACAATAAAGCTGAACTGATATACGACTAATGTTCATTCATTGTGGTCAGTTCTTTGACCACTAATGTGGTTGTAGGCTGCATGGATGTGTTTTTTTCCTCAAGCTAATACCAATACCCAACCATTCCCTCACTTCATAACGATATGCATTTGACACTGCAAACAGGTGGTGTGAGAGATAACGGCAAACATTTATTAAGGTTTGATACGACATCTCATCACAGCAGCATTTACAAACATATAAAACAATCTAAATAGCACCATTACATTATAGAAGAAGTCATGTCAACTTCCTGCATTATTTAATATTATAGGGGCAGAGAGTTCTCCTCGTCACTACGTCTGCTATAAATAACTCGGAATGACCGAGACGGGGAACGCTTTTATCTTTAGACTTTCTGATGGGCTTTTATCAGTGTACACAGACACACAAACATAACTCTAATACACTGTGACTACTGTTGCTGTCGACGCTTTTTCTGAGCTTTGAATACTGTGAAAGTATGACACTGGAAGAGCACGTTAAATATTATCATCATCAATGGCAGAGAAAAACCTGCATAGTTGTACTATAACAGTAACGATATTGTGAGCACAGAGCTGTAGTGGGAAATCTGACAAGTGAGAACACACAGGTCATATTTAAAGGTGCTAAATGTGAGACTTGGAGCATTTCTACTGCCTCTGCACGGCGACGGCTCGTAGCTAACAGCGCAAACAGTGAAAACTACAGTGAAAAGCCGGCCCGGCAATATCAACAAAGCACGGGGAAGCTCGGATTACAACACACACACAGAGAGAGTGACTTCATTCTCTGCTCAGGTAGACATTACTCCGCTATATCTTTACACAGCAAATAGTTGTTTGCTGCTATATTAATGCTCTGGATATCATATAGAGGACCTTTAAATTACAATATAACACTTTCCTAATGTGTTGTTTATCATGTTTATCTCCTGTTCTGGGCTTGAATCAGCCATTCCACCTCCGTGCTAAATATGCTAGCGTAGCTAACACTGCCGGAGGGACATTCTCCATCATGATTACATAGAGATATATGGATCAGTAACCTCAGTCCGATATCCGTTACGTGCATGACGTCATATCGGAGCCCGATACCTACAGTATATTGGATCGGATCGGTCCCATATCTACATACTGTACATTACTCTATGTTGCAGGGTTTTGTATCACAGTTGACTTACTGATTGAAAAGCTGAATTACATGGTCTGGATCATTTCCCAAGGTTTGAGTGAATCTGAGTTGTATCATAAGCTGGCTGAAAACTTTTAACGCTACAGTTTTGATACATTAACTGAAGCTTACGACTACTATAAAACTACTAATCCTTTTTACTTCATCTAAAGTGTAAAACTGTTTAATTTACACATGGTTTTCATGTTACATGTAATGTCTAACTTGCAACATTTATATAAATCCATCATTTGGACAGGCATTGGTTATTTGTTTGACAATCCTCCACGATACATTATCCAATTATAGTTTGACATGGTCAGTGAATTGAAATTAAACTTTTATCAGACCTGAACTCGGCCATGTGAAGATGTGAAGGAAAGATGAATTGTTGATTAAAGCGGTGTTAATGTGGAGTATTAATCCAGTCCAATTAGCACCGCCAAGAAAGCAGAGAACATGCAACAACACCTCTCTGTCTTAAGGGCCCTCTTTTCTTTCTATTACTTACAAAGCAATTCATTAGTCAGTACTTCTTTAATTCTTTAATTAGAAAGTCCTTCTTTAATTTGACACATTACCAGCCACCGACTCAATTTACTGTTTCATCACGGCACACTTTGTAACACACTTAGACACACGGACACGCTCCTCTCAGCGCATCCCTGTTTGTGTGACAGGTAAGTGTGTGTGTGTGTGAGAGCTGAAGGCGTGTGTGCGGTTTTGATTGGCCGGTAGTGTTGGCACGGTAACAGACAGTCAGGCACACAATCTCAGAGGAGCAGTTTCCTGCCGCAGCTGCCTGACCTCCAAACAGGCCAGACAACCAGAGCCTCAGGACATGGCAAGCTAATCGAAAACAACAAAGATTGAGCTAAGCCACGTTTTTTTTCCTCCATACCGCCACCAAATGATAGGATTATGCAACAATTCCCATCGCAGATATTTGATAGAAGAAGAAGAGGAAATCTTGAGGTAAAGAATCTAGCTGTTGTATCAAAGCGTTTCTGAATGAAGGGAGGAATTCTCTGTTGGGCGTTGTGGGCACTTGCATTTAAAATTCGACATGGCTGAGGGCAAAACGGTGAGGATTTGACACCACAGAGTAATCCTGCAGCAGTGACAGTGGTGCAGTAGTAGTGAGGTGGTTGTTGTCAGTACCTGGAGGCAGGCTGGCTCTCTTCCTCTTCTTGTTATTCTCTGCAGTGTTTTCCAGAGGAGGACACTCTGTCACCAGTGGCCCACTGGAGCTGCTGAACTGGAGAGGGTCGTTGTTGCTTGCTGGATCAAAGGGCAGAGCGTTGAGTCCTGGAAGACACAGACAGCAGCACAGAGAGCCACATTATACTAAATGAAGAGATGGCTCCTGACCAAAGGGGGGAAACACTGTGAAACATGAAAAAGAGAAAGCGACATGCTGTGCTTTTCATGTCCAAACCCTGTGGGTTTCATTCAGACAACCATCGCTGCAGACCTCACAAAACACTTTTTATTTCAACGGCGCTAATGACGGTGGCACCGGTGGATCCAGGATTCAATACAATCAAATTCAATACAGGAATTCTTTAATTAAAATTCTTATATGAAAGTCTACAAAACATACATTTGCTGAAGGTCATGTGATATGAGGTTTGATGATGTTTTCTCAGTTAAAATCAATCTATAAGGAATGATATGTGAATACAAAGCAGAGCTTAAACGATTTGTCGATTAATTAATTACTCAATTGACACAAACTTAAGGAAAAGATATTATAGACCAATTTGATAATCGATTGACATTTTGGGGGATCTTTGAGCAGAAATGGAATTTAATAACATACCAAACACTGGCTCTAGAGAGAGCCTTTCATGCTTTTACATTACATGAAGGCCACCGTAGTTCTCCGACACACTTGTGAAACTGCGGTAATGTGAGCCGCAGAGTGCAAAACCACAGCTGCCGTCTGACTTCCATTGCTCCTAAAGTAGTGTTATTATGGTAAGGATGGCCTCTGAGCGAGGCGAACGGCGTTATCACGGTTGTGCACTTGGCGACTCACGTTACCGCAGTCTTGGAAAGAGGAATGAGCGGAGGGGTACTAAGCTGGTTGCAATCTGCAACCACACCACTAAATGTCACCAAATCCTATTCACTGTACCTTTAAGTAGAATATTGTATCTTTTTAATTTTTTATATGTGTAAATAAAGAAACAAACAAGTCATTTCTTAAGAAAAAAATGCAGAAAATTGAATGGTTACAGCTTCTCAAATGCGAGAATTTGCAAAAAGTTTCCTCGTCTTAGATAATAGGTGACTCAAAATCTTTGGGTTTTGGACTGTTGTCTTACAAAACAAGCAAATTTGGTGTCGTCATCATCATGGGCTGTCGGAAATGACCGTGGGTATTTTTCTTTTCTGATGTTTTTAAAGCCCAAACAACGAATTGATTCATCAAATAATTGGGAGATTAAGCCATAAAGAAGATAATCACTTGTCGCAGCCTTCGTACAAGTAAAAGTCTGGCTCTGGAGAGAGTAGATGCCAGGAACTTGTAGATATTAAAATCAATTTAATAAAGTGAAATTTTGACTCTGCAAAAGGAATTTATTTTCTGTACCATAATATTTCTGTCCTAATCCCAGACACAGACGAGGCACAATGGTGCTGTAGTTGGATGACGCCTGAATCAATGTTTTGTACGTGCACAGACACACCGACATATGCACCGTTTCCTTCTCTTCTAATCAAAGTCAACTTTAAAAAAGGGCCAAAAACTAACAAACTTAGTTCATATAACAAATATGGTGTAAAGACCACTAAGCATGTTTATCTGAAAGAATGCTGTAAAGAATCTAATACTCCATACCAAAACAGTGCTTCCACATAAACAACATCTCATTTGAACATGGACGTAAAGTTAGTTGCTCAACTGTACTGCTATATAATGAGACCAATGTATCAGACGGTTCAGTGGAGGGAGGCGAGGTTTTCTTTAGCATTTTGATTCCGCTCACTGTTATCTTACAATAACAAAAATCAACAGTCATATCATGAATATAATAAACAATAAGAGCGCTTACATCCATAAGTAATGAAAACAAAAACAAGTTGAGATTGCTCCCGAGTCCTAATAAATGATAAACAACTTAACTTCTGTTATGTGCTTGATGCATCGGTTATTTCCCACTATTTAAGAGTTGTGTATTTGTTTATAATTCAGAGCAGGGTCCTGGGGAGTCTCGGTCTACAGTCATGAAAAATTCATGACACTTCTTTGTGCACAGATTTGTTTTTTATCTCTATTGCACAACAGATCAGAAGCCCCACATTAATGTGGCTCTATCAGAGGTCCAGAGGACCCTCACCAGTTAGTATCACACTCAGACGGAGCTATAAACGTCAACAACATCATTACTAAGGATTTTAACTGCCGTCTTTGTTTTTATAAAATCTACTTTCACAAAAAATGAAGACTCTTACATTACATTTTGGAAGAATACTTTCATTAAAGGTGTGTTTTAGTGCATTTCTTGTTCCATGTAAGACAAATGTAAAATGTATTTATTCAGCATTACCTTTAACTAACTGGTGTTTTATTGTTCTTATGCACTCCTTTGTTTTATATCTATCTTTTACAGATTATATTGTTCTTAGCATACCTGTCCTTGCTATTTGCTGTGTCTTTTTTGTTTTTTATTTGATTATTTGGTTTTATCGCACAGTATTTGCACTTGTTATACCCGTTTTTATTCTATTTCTTTCTTCACTTGTTGTAAAGCACTTTGAACTACACCCCCTGTATGTAAGGTGCTACATAAATAAAGTTTATTATTATTATTATTATCATCATTATTATTATTATTGATTAGCCAATTAATGAGATTATATTAGATTTCCAGGTCAACTGTGTCTTTTATTTTCTTTAATTCAATCGTCAAGAGCAAAGATTGGTCAGTAGCTTGACAAAGACAGACCATCAGACAAAGAAAGAAAAAGAAAATAAAGAAGACACCAGAGGGTGGAGCTAAGTACAACTGAACACTGACATTTTTAGGCAACCAAAATGTTACAATTAACTTTCATGAACTGAAAACACACTGTGAAAGGGTTAAAGATCTCAGACGAAAACATGGACAATGCCGTGGTAGCGACCTGTCACTCACGAGGTAGCCACGCCCTAAAGCATACCCTGCTTTATGGTCTATTTGACTCTAAATGGGACCATAATTTACTAAATGAACATCATGCTGTATTGAAAAAGACTTGAAACTAGCGATTGAGACCATAAACTCATGTTTACAATGTTTACTGAGGTAATAAATCAAGTGAGAAGTAGGCTCATTTTCTCATAGACTTCTATCCATCAGACTTCTTTTTGCAACCAGAGGAGTCGCCCCCTGCTGACTATTAGAAAGAATGCAAGTTTAAGGCACTTCCTCATTGTCCACTGAGTACAACATGATATTCTAGTCTATATGATAGTCTAATCTGTGACTAAATTTTACTAAAATATTATGGTGCTCTAATTCAAATACTGATGCTGGTACAAACTCACTTCTCCTGTCTCTATCAGACACAGTTAGATTGAGACAGAGGGGACTGTGTATTTGCTGCAGAGTCAGTCTAAATAGATCTTCTGTCTGCACTCTCACACAGACCTTACGTCGATCTCTACTCAGCACCCATCTGTCACACTTCTTCAACGATGAACGCCAATAGTGTGGTAGAGAGCGATATAAATCCATTACTCTGCCAATGTTAAGTCTGTCACCAATAAACAGCAACAGTTTACAAGAGACAGCCTTCCAGTCGATGGTATGGTAGCTGCCATGAAGAAAGGCCAAGAGGAACCATGAAGAGAGGGAAACAGTACTGAACAGCTGACAGGGAAATACCACTCAGCTTCAGCTGTGTCATTCCACTTCAAGTTCAAGGCAAAAAGTTACTTTTGCTCATAGCGCCGGCTGAGTTTGTCCAAAAATTGTCTCCTCAATGGACTTATAAGAGAATCGTACATCTAAAATGTGGTAAAAAAGGATGAATCAGGAGGAAGGAAATTTGTTGCGCCCAAATGTGTGATATAAAAGTGATGCAGAGCTACATGACTGACTGCATCCAGTACATTTTATGTGAATTTTGCCACCTTATCTTGCTCTCTAGTGATAGCGTTACTACAGTATAAAGCTCTGAGGCGAAAGTAAAGAAAAGCATTCTGCAGATTCAGCCTCAATGAAACAGCTTTTGGCTGTACATCGTCATTTTATCTTTGGGTTTGAGCTTTGTTTGTCAGTGTTCAGAACCAGTAATCGGACGGTTGTGGCCCACAGCAGAGACATATGTTGATGTAAAACGAAGGGTGGGAACCGGAGTCCCTTTATGTTCGAGCCTGTACTGTATATTAAGGACGTCTTTACTGGGTCATCGCCCCTGTCTGCCGTGCTACTCCTCTGTCTTTAGGCTGATGGATGGCGTGTTTAAGTATCAACATCTGGCCAGAGGGAGGAGTGATGTCAGTGACTATCACTCCCCAGAGGAGGAGGAAAATAAATACCAGGAGGCTGGGTGGAGACAGGTGGAGGAGGCGTTGGAAAGAAGGGGCTGCAGAGTAAATGAAGGAAATGAAAATGCTGAACTAAGAGACAAACTTTATGCTCCGTGGTCTCAAGATGGGATACAAGAAATGAAAGTGACCTGATCTCACATCAAGGATGCATTAACAACACGCCCCATTAATGGTATAGTGGGCCAGGAGAAAACAGGACCATTAGAATATGCAATGAAACTCAGTGGGTCATTAAAACACCATTTAACTGCCTTGGATGTGAAGCCCAACTCCTGCATCTACACCATGGAGAAATGTCTGCTGAATACGATTTCAACATATTATAATAATTAGGACACAATACAAATTATCTGATGTAAAATAAATGCTGTCAAACCTTTAACAACCTTAATTATAATTTGTGAATCTTAAGCCTCAGTTATACTTTCCGCAAGGACGGCCGCACGACATGAGCTGACATGGAATGGTGACAAGGAAGCGTTTGAATCCCTCATACTTTGTGCAGATTTCTCCTCGCAGCAAAGCTTATTAAAGTTCTCCATTTTTGCCGCCCATCTGTGTCCGCTTAATTAGAAAAAGTTCGATGCGCGTGGACGGGCGAAAACCTGCCGCACGGAACCCCTGCGAAGGGCCATATATCTGATGGTGTGACGTCACTTAGGCGTTGCGGACACTCGCAATTGCGACAAGCATAAATCAAGCATTAGATAGCTGAAATTATCAGGGGATTAATTGTTTGGGTGACCGACAAAAGATTAAGAGGTAGCAATTGTCATAAGTTTGATTAATCGTTTCATTTTTTAAAGCAAAAATGACAAAATTTACTGGTTTCAACTTCTTAAACGTAAATATTTGTTGTTTTTCCTTTGTCTTTTCTGACAGCACAGTGAATACCTTTGGGTTTTGGACAAAATCAATAATTTGAAGATGTCAGACATTGACCAAATGATTAATCAATATAATTACCAGCAGATTATTGATATGAAATCAATCGTTAGTTGCAGCCCTAGGATGTTATGTTGACTGCGTGCTATAAAAAGATTCTTTTGCAATTGAAGAAAACCAATAATTTTGGTTTGTGGAACCTACCAAAAAGGGGTTCTATATAAATCACATGTTACTGCAGTGGACATCTCAAATATGTAAGCAACAGTCTGGGATACACCAATTACAGGACATGGAGGTTTGCTGCAACACAGAATCATGAAATATGAGAGCCATTACATAATGACTTCATCATTTCTCATTAACAATGACTTCAAAGCACACTGGCAGCTGAGGGGATCAAACCTGTGATCTTTCTGTCCATCTGATCAGATCTGTTCTGCCCGAGGAAATAAGGCCGGCTGAGTCAGTGGCTTCTTTTAAATCTAAGCTCAAAACCTACTTTCATCACGCTGCCTTCCCTCATTTCACCTGGCTCGACTTTGTATTCTGTTTGGGTTTTACCATTTTATTTTGTATGTTGTTCTTTTAGCACATTTATTTTGTTATTGCTGTGGTTTTTTTAATTGTCTCTACATGAAGCACTTGGTAACTTTATTTTTATAAGTGCTATATAAATAAAGATATTATTATTATTACAGATCACAGCTTTACCCACCGCTGTGCTTTGCTGCAATGATTCTCTCTGTTGCACGTTTGTATAATTCTCCTATAGCCCTTAATCTAACTCTGATCAGCTAATAAACCCAAAAGTGCAGTATGAATAATGCAGAGCATTAGGAAATGTGCATCAGCACAACGTTGCAGGTAAGTGCTTAAGAGGGGGGGGAGGGTGCCTAAGAAGTGGACTATTAATCTAAGATAGACACATACTGTATAGAGGCCATGTAGACGACTGCACGTTCATTCATCTGAACAAGGCAAAGGGCCAGATGGTGGCACACAACATTAACATATCCCCAACCTCAGAGGTAAATTTCCTTCTCTGACTATCCACTTCATTACTAAACCACAACAAACTGCCTTTCAGCTCCACTGATTTGTATCTTCAAACAGGCAAAGTGGCTGAGCACATTCACCTATCAGGACATAATCTGAAGAGGGAGTACAGGATCAATGTTTTAATGCTAAACACCAAAAACCTAACAGGGAAGTAGTATTGTAGAGTAGTTACAACCCTTTTTCCTTAAGCGACCCCTTTTCTATCATTGAGTAAACTGATGACCCCTGACTAAGTGGCATATTTCATGGATATTTCATATTATATTCAATGCATAACAATAACAGTACAGTACAACTGTTAACCTACTACAACTAACACAAATAGTGAACGCAATAACTGCAGGAATTCTGCGTAAAATGAGCAATTTGGAAGAATTTTGAGCAGGGGCTTTTAATACAATTCTCTGTCTGTATTATGTATTCTTTTTTTACAATCATACATAATTAATAGGCTTCTTTTTTGACAAATTCAGTGTTTTCTTCTCCCTGACACTTGGCCATTGTTCTATAAGCACTTTGGTTGTTTTAACTGTGTACTTTTCTAATGCAGGACAAGTGAGGGAAGAATCTGTGAATATAGCTTGTGTTCAGGTCTTTACCGTAACATTTCATTTAGTTTTCTTCACAGAAATTAATGACATCCTGAAAGATAGGCCAACTGTGTATTTTTTTAAAGAGTTGTCTTACACCCCTTAAAATCAAGAAGGCCCCACAATCCACCGTGAAGTTTTTCCGACCCCTAATGGGGGTCAGGACCCCCAGGTTGGGAACCAGTACAGAATGTTCTCCAAGCTATGCATCTTCCCCTCCGTCTTGAAAAATGTCTGCTTTAAAAAAAATCAATGAGAAATAGGCTAATCACTGAGTCTTGCAGCCAAAGGAAGATGTTAGACAGTGTAAGTAGAGCAATTAAAGCATGTTTAATTGCTCTACTTGTGGTCAAAAGACACAACACACACTAATATACACACAAAGAGACACACGGGAGAATGCCTTCTCAAATACAACTGTAGTTTTACGAGGCCATGAGCTCACAGTTGGATCTACCTGACTGGATTAATGCTATAAAAAGGAAAACATTTATTCATGATTTACTCAGATTTAGCACCGCAGAAAGGAACCGGGAGGAGAAATTCCCAGAGCCATTGTCCCATTACAAACATGAAGCCAAGAGTTGCTAGTTTTTTATTCTTTGATTATTTATTTCCTATGAAATTCAGCTCCTTTCTCTCTAAACTTCAGACCAACAACAGACTTCACTGATTAGTACAGAGAACTGACCAACAGCGTAAATGTAGGCAGACAATCTTCTGGGGATAGAAAATGAATTTCATCTGAATGGTAACATTGTCCAGCCTTCTTTGTGAGGATATAATCAAATGAAACACTCTTTTTGAAATAATCTGTAATTGGTGTACAGCTCTCTTTCTGCCCAAATTTGTCAGCACACATAGTGCTGTCCAACTAATGGCCATCCCAATTTGTCAAACTCCAAAGTGACTTCTTCAAATAGCTTGTTTTGTCCAACCGAGAGTCCGAAAGATATCCAACTTTCAATTATATAAAACAGCATATCCTCATATCTGAGAGGCTGGACGCAGTGATTGTTACATCACTGCTTTTTTGGTATCGATCAACAAATTGTTTAAGCACTAATTCCAATAACAGTCCATCTAAATAAAGCCCATGTTGTTAACATTTAGGTCAGAAGGCTGACGATGTGGACGACATGTGGTTGGGGTGGAAAGTCTTCTAGTAACGGATTAAAAAGGAATTAAGAGAGGTCACATTGTCCATCACCAATGCAATAGACATGCAGGTCACAAGTCCCATTCTGATAACATTCAAAATCGTTGCGATTACTGGAAAGCTGACTGCTATGGTGCGATGTAATGTGACAGTCGCAGGCTGTAACTCTGGGTCATGTTGTGTGGCAGCTGGCAGGTTTCCGAACAGGATCCCAAATTAGCTTTTAGTCACCTGAAAGGTTACTGATGGAAGTCATAAGACCTCCATTAGGTCCCGCAATAAAATGAGATATCGCTCTATTCATAGCCTGGAGTGTCCATCAGGACAACAGAACATGGACTGCGAGCACGAGCTCATAGCCTCCTAAAAAAAGTAGCTGATTTAAGTTATGAGTGCCCTTAGCAGGTGTATAAACAAGGTGTCTGACTGATGTGGCTTAGCAGTGGATGGCGAGGCACGCCAAGCAGCTGCGGTATTCTCATGAGGCTATTAGCCAAGCTTTTCACTTCCTGAGTATTTATAGCAAAAGACAAAGAACAGTTAAAACAACAGGCAGCTCATACAAGTGGTGGTCACACAGGGCCAGTTACAGGACAGCTGCTCTATCCCAAAGGCTTTGCTCATTTTAACTAAAAAAATTAATGTCTTTGTTTCTGACCCTACTCTGATCCGGGCTCCAAGTTTCTTATCAGACAATAATATATTTGGCCACAGACATTTCGTTATGCAACCCTAATTGATTATGGCTAATATCGTCGCCACAGTGACACAGTTAGCCATGGTGACCCCCTGCCCACGGGAGGTGGTGCAAGATGCAGTTGTTAACGTTGATCGTTTCCATGGAGACCAGTCAAAAGCTGAGAGGCTGAAGATCTCTGCTGGGTGTCACCTCGGTTGTAAACAAGACAGTGGGAGAGGACATCACAGACACCACTACACTTCAACAAGGTAGACAATTTCTCCACTATATAATGGACGTACTGTACACACACTTCAGCTCATCTCCTGATCTACGGACACTGGTTGGTTGTGAGTAGGGCTGCCCCCTCGCAGTCAACTAGTCATTTTTTATGCTTTTTTCATGCCGAATGACTTATTTCAAAGAAACTTATGAGCACATCTCTGGTAAACACAAGATTGAAAGTGGTGCTTTTGTGTGATTCTTTGTGGATGTTTTACAGATCCGTCGATTAAATCAAGGAATCGATTAGACGATGAAATTGTATGACTGTTAATCAACTAAGAATTTCTTTGGTCGAGGACAGCCCTAGTTGTGGGTGTTCATTCATCTGCTATCAAATAGCTCCAAGAAAAAATTAAACACTGAGAAAATTGGAATGGACAATATTTATTACTCAAATTTCTCACTGTTTATTATGCAGAGCTTTATGTTGTTCAGTCTTTTATTAACATGACATTTACATAGCGTAGATATTAGAATCTCTAGACATAGTTTTTCCTCTGGCATCCGGTTAAACTCTACATTTTTACTGTAATTATTATGTAATAAATATAAAAATAACGAGAAGTGGTTCATGAGAGATGCAAAGAGGACGTGGCTTAAGTGTAGGGGGCAAGGCTAACACACACTAATGAAACAGGAATTGCTCCAGAGACCAACGATGCCTCCCACAGGAGTCTACGACAAATGGTTCATGAGTTTATGGCCCCGGTATGTGAATCAGTTTAGAAGTTATGCGCCTTTTTGTTATATGCCACTCTCACCGCCACACCCCCTTTTGGCCAATTGGCGTGAACACAAACACACACCTTCAAACCCACACAATTGACCTCCATGCCAAATTTCAGCCTCCTAGGGCGAAAAGTGTGGCCGCCAAAGGGTGGGGAAATATTTGCGAACCAACCTGTAGAGCTGCTGGTCGTAGCTAAAAAAAATTTCATAGTTTAGGGATGTAGCAGGTGCTGTCAGAATTCAAAGTACAGGAATCACAGGGAAATCAAGAGCAAAAAAAACTGCTGTGATGAATATTCATCAACAATACTGCTACAAAAATAATAATCATCACAAGGATTCTCACTTTCAAAGACTGCTCAAATTTCAAGCTCAATTACTCCAAAAAAATGTTTTACCTGACATTTCCCAAATTAGACAAGGCTGTCGAGCCGGTCCTGGGAAGTAATGAAGTGGCAAAGAGAAGGAAACACTTTAACTCAGAAATAAATGGCAGTTTCAAAATGCAAAAAGCATCCCAAGTTGTCTACTGTTACAGTGAGTTATTGCATCCCAATCAATACAGAGGTGAGAATATCCAGAATATTCAGCCTTTTTGCATCTTTAGGTAAATGTCAAAGGCACCAATCAGGGTTAATATCATGATAAGTACGCAGAAAGAATTTATGTTCTTACAGTTGGGAGCTCGGTAAAGGTTAATCTATTCCCTGATGTTGTGATGACATTTTGAAACAATGCTAGCATTGGAACATCTCATTGTGCATTTACGAATTTGCCCCTACTCTGCATGCGATATAAACTACCAATACATTGGCATATGGAGCTGGAACACTGATTGCGACACGTGAAAAGGGCAAAATATAAAATGCAAAGGGTTATTATTAATGTGAAGGGAGGGCAATTAATTTGTTTTCTGCTCCAAGGAACATTTGAATTTGTCAATATAGTCAGTGTTCACTTCTGTTGTGCTTCAAACACAACACTATAATCATGTCATGACTATTCATATCATCAGTGACAAGGGAAAAAAAATTCCTCCTCAGACCCCCTCTGTCATTCCTCCAAGCCTTGGGGAATTCACTGAAGGTTAATTTATTTAAATCTCCCATCCACTCATCGCTATTCCATTAAACTCACTAAGAATCTTTGGTTTACAGACTAATCCGCTTTCTACTGTCAAAGGCCCGTGCCCTTTTTGCATTGTAGTGAGTGAACGAGTGTGACAACACAGCGGTTGATAAGGTCATGTTAGCTCACACGTGCATGCGCAATGTCTTCTGAGAGCGATGCTTAGCGTCGGACTAATAAAGTCTACGAGGCGCTCGTGGCAGGAGGCAATAAAGTGGAAGTTCATCCCAGGAGAACCGTTCTTCTCTTCGGTCCTCGAGGCCCCAGGATGTCTAAGCTCTTACCATCTGGCCTCTCCTTTGAAAGACAGGATACTTTAATGCATGCAGTGTATGGACGAGATCAAGATATCAACAATTAGGCAGCGGTACAAAGGATATCTTGGCGATGTGGGCAATCGCTGTATCATTATTACAGGATGGCATGCGTTACGATTGGCACGGACGCTCTTATGCTAATGACTTCGGGAGCGCTCACGCGTCCCTTAAATAGTTGGTGAAGTTATTTGCAGTCTGTTAGAAAAACATCCAGCCTATGTCGATGTGTTGTTGTGTTCCAGAGGAATGGCTAATGAGAGGCTCGCTGGCTCCAACGTACATCAACAATGGCAAGCTGGGAGAGCCGTGTGTGTCTGAGTGTGGCCATGAACGGCTGTGAATGGTCATCTCTAAAGCGCTTGGCTCGACAACTGACTCATACTGTTTGTCGACTCTTTGCTGAGTCAATCCCATCGGGGGATTCACTTTAAAACTAGTTTCTGAGACTTGAACATAAACTGCTGCAGTGTAAAGTCGTGTCTCTCTTTGGACGACCAGCTGCTGATTTACAATAAGCAGATGATGCTCACTGAAGCTCTCCATCCTGTCACAGAACACTATTTAAAGCAAACATGGGCGATCCTTAAGGTGCAAGTCATTCCTCCTAATTAAAATGGGATTAGGTCGCAGCAGGGACTTACTGTTCTTTTAGGGCTTCAAATATATATCACCATCTTTTGTCACCGGCTGCTTGTCCATAAACCTCCACTTCATTTGACGCCACCTCTTGTTCTCTCCCATCTGTCTTCTCACACGTACGCTTCTCTTAATTATGCCTTTCTCTTCACTCCGGTGCTTAGCTGCCATCTACTTTTTGTATTTTTTTGTCTCATTTGCAGCCTGTCCTGAAATCACAACTGCTCTATAATTTGCTTCAGACCACCTATATTTTATCCTTGTGGGGGAATGGACTGGTACAGAGGACAGAAGTGATTTATGATAAGCAGCTGCTGCCATCACTGGCACAGGCTTTTAAAAGCAGCAAGATGTATCCTGCACTCAATGTTGGCTTTTGATTTCAAGAGTCCAACTTTTGTCTTTCAATAGCAGCAGTTTCCCCGTGTATAAATGCAGCTTTTTGAGGTGTTGCATGCTGCAAGACGTCTCCAATATCTAGGCGTATTAATATTTAAAATCGAAGGAGAAAAGACAGAATAACAAATTCGACAGAAATAGGAATGGGACACTGGGAAAACACAAAACACAAATGGGTCAGTGTTTATTCTAAAATGGAAAATTTCCCTCTTGGATTAAGTATACAGTATCTGTCCATAACTTTGTGTGTTGTTAATGGTGTCCTTGTTTATCACAAAGCCCCAAAAAACTCCCTTGAAACTGAGGGAAAAAGTCAAACAAGGACAATGATTTGTTTTCAGACCAGATTGAATATTAGTTGATGTATAGTACTGGATGGTTGCTAAGCTTTACAGAGTCATTATCTCCACATATAATGTGACTCAAAGCACCCGGCTCTTCTCACATTTTGCATTTGAGTCATTTTCTGCCTCAATTGTCTACACTTATACTTATGCCTTCGGTGAATGTGTGTTTTAATGGGTGTTTTTAAAGATTTCTCACTTTCAATGTCGGATTGAAGACCATCATAACCCAAGGCCATCAGCATGGCGTACATATTTCTTCTAAAGCTGTGGTAATTACCCTTTATTTCAGTAATTACCTTCTCTAAGAGCATAAAACCAGATGAGACAAGTTTGATGTCTTTAATCTGTTAAATGGGTAACAGGTTATTGTTCAATAAAATTAAATAATATGGAAGACTGAGTCCTGAAGCCAAATTTCAGCCACATTTGCATCATTAGGCAAAATCAATTCATAGCCAGTCCAAATAAAATAATTTTCCTGACTCACAGATTTCTTTGTAAACCCCGTTTTAGTCTGGGTTTGAAAAGCATGCCCACACCTTGTCAGTACACTTCAGAGCATCCCAGAGGCTGTGCTTAGTTTCAAGGAGCATAGATAAGAAGCCTTATTCCCTTGTGTGTCAATTAATACTTGTAAAAAGTGCTCCTTAGCTGTTTTTATTGTTTGTCTTATGCACGAAGCTTCCTCTCTCTCTTCCCCTCTCTGAGAGGAGAATGAGTATCAGACCCCCTGAGTGACAATACAAGTGAGATCTCAGCGCTCTCGATGCAACAGCCCGTTTTCAAAAGACAACTCTTTGCCTTTGATGCTATTTCGGGATGTAGCTCCCGTACAGGTCTGAAGAGAAGAATTACACCAGATGGCTACTTGTCATTCTCCACGAGTTGGGAGCTCTGAATTCTGGTCCAGGAAGCTGAAGTCCTCACTGTGGCGTCTGGTGTTGATCACGATCTACACTGCTAACAGGGACACATATGCTGCCTTGATAGCACCGCTGATTAGTATACAAGTGGAAGCACTTTTTTTTTTTGCTTCCAGCAGTTACAGCTTCTACTTCTAGACAGTTTTGGGAAAAACTCAATCTCAATCCCTGCTCAAAGGTTTACAGTTATGTATGTGACAGGGTTCAACGTTAATGTTTTTTTTAATTTCAATTAGAAATCTACTTGCCCAAAGTCAATTTTTACCCCTATACAAATTGTATACAAATTTTATTAATTAGCAGTTATCAAATAACAACAAAGACCTAAGTTATTTGTCACGTCTAATCTTTATTTAAGTATACAAATCTGGAGTTTCGCCCTCATCCTCGAATGCCACCCAACTAAACTCCTGTTTCCAGTATAATTGAAATGCTTGTTTGCGCTTCAGCTCATGAACTTTATCTTTAGCTGGCGCTATTTTCTTGCGAGTGCCAGATCGGTACTGCGCATGTGCAACTCTCAACAGAGAGGAGAAGGTAGAAAGATGACTCACTCCTTAAGCTACTTCCATCATCAGCTCTGAAAAAAGCTAAGTGTTTAATTATTTTTTACCACTCGTCCAAACAGGCAAGTGAGTTGCTAGATTTACTCGCCCAAAAAGGGGCAAGTAGAGTGCTCAATGATGTGATTCGGGGTACTACTGTTTGATTTAACTTGTCACATCTGTAAATACTTCTGTTGCGGCCATGTCAGCCGCCACTGCTTTCACCTGTGGATCGGGAATCCAAACCACGGTCTACGGTGTGGTTTTTGCACAAGAAACTCAGAAAACATTAGATTACATCTAAAAAAAACAGAGTAACTTATAGGAAAACTATGGTTTACTACAACTTGGATTTATTTTTGTAGGTCCAGCAATCAGTTCTATCGGTTATGTATGGTCAACATTTACTCATCAAAGTAAGGGCCAAGATCTCAAAGTACGAAGACGTCGCTAAAAACGGGTCCAACTGGGCAACAAAGACTAGCAGTCCAACGATAAGGACGAGAGAAAGTACGCCGAGTTAAAGCGGCTCTCAAGTTTTCTTTTTTCAGTCTTCTCGCAACGATTCTGTCACTCTTTGTGTGTACAACTGAGTGCAACACCATGAATGCCTTTTTGGAAATACTGTGTGAATATGTGTGCTGTTATCCCCATTTGTATGGATTCATCTCGTCACAAAAAAAAAAAATAGTCAAAATCAATTTCAGCAGAGGCTAAGATATCCGGACTTTTAGTCCTCAATATGAGATGTGTCAAACTCCAAAAACTCTTCTAAAGCACTTCCCATGATGCAACTCATTAGCGTTTTTTCTTTCGACCATCCCAGTTTAAAAGACATGGGCGTTTACCAGTTTGTAAAGCAGGCTTTCTGCGAAAGATCTGAAGTCTCAAGCTCCAGTGGAGAAAATTCACCATGATGAGTAAACTGGTCTTCATGCGTGAAATCAGCGGAATATCTCTTTAATATTTAATGGAGTATAAAATTAATGGATAATGTTTCCATCACCGTACTTGGCAACACTGTTGTGGCTTCAAAATCAACACAGAAATTCAACAGTCTTGTCTTATAAATGACAACACAAAAACATGATCCTATTTAAAATCTAAGTGTTCCATGAAGACTTGCATTTTTTGTCCCTTTTTGCCTTCACCAAAGTACAAACACGCTAAAATCTGGAGCTGCGAGTGCAAAAAAACACCATTTAGTCACACATGAGAGTGCTAATGGACCCTGTGGCAGAAAATGTCAGCACTCATTGTCGGTCTGTCTTGTCCCTTGTTGTTTTGTCACTGGAAAATGGGAGGAAATGTGTTTGTGGCAGCGAGGGGATTTTAGTTTTGCCAGAAGGAATTAGTCAGTGAAGCGAGCTAAACTTCATTCTGTAATGACCAGAGAACGAGTCAGGAGGAATCTATTCCATAAGCCGCAGCACTGAAATTTAAGGCATAAATAAAGCAAATAGCCGAAGAGGGGGCACAAAAGCGCAAAAACAACATCTTTGTTTTACTTCGGGGAGGCTGGGAGCAGTTAGGGTCACAACAGGTTGCACTCAAGTCAAGTAAACACCCACTTAGGAACACAATGATTTATTTGATTTATTCAAATGCCTTGGGTTTCCACTGATGCATGCTAAAGCTAAGCTCTGACTCATTTATAGAGAGAAACATAGTGACAAAGGGCAAAGTGAATCATCGTATTAATGTGACCCCTGGTGCAAGCTTCACAAGCAAAGCATGCCACTGTAGGAAGAATAGTAATGCATCAAATGCTGAATGCTAAGTCAAATGGATACTAATGTTGTCGGGGAAGATGCACACACTATTGGCATCAAAATGCCTCAAAATAAGAGTTTGGCAGATCTGTAGTAGCAGGATTACCGCCAACAGTGTTTCCAAATACTCCAATCAGCAAAATAATTTATCCCAAAACAAAACTTTATTGGCTTGTGTTTTGGCAATATTCTTTCAGAATGGAGAAATATATAGTGATGATTTTTTAGTTATTGAACCAGCCAGCTTTAGTGGAGAATAAGTGGAGAAGAAACATCCTGCCAGCTGGAGAATAATACTAAATGTGAGACAACATACATAATATATGAATATTACTTTTCAAAAGTTGACGATTCGAGTCATTAGTCGAGAAGACAATGAGTCGGCAGTCAAATCATTGCACTCTTTTTTTTTAGCTGTGTCATTGTACACAGAGCAATGCAGGAGCAACAGCATGGCCGGGTGTAAACTTTAAAAACCAAATCTGGTCTCAAAGTGACATCCCCACAAAACTTATTTTGATGGAGGGTAATGGAAACGGAGGGTAGCTTGAGGCAGAGCAGCGCGACCCGTGTCTCTTGGCCACTCAAAAGGCTCTCGGCTCCGATGCCGACTGTCAATGAGGTTGGCTAAACTACTTTTGAACCAGACACTGTTACAACCTCTTCTACTGTCATACAGTGTGACTGAGTGTTCAGATGACAACACTGTCAGCAGCAGCCAGCAGGAGAGACGCTCTGTGGTGCACACTGATTATATAACTGAACTATGCGAGGGCCTACACTTTTACTTTGCAGAAATCTGATGTTTTCAAATCAGAGATAATGAACTAGGGCATTAAGACAATGAGACTCTTACAGGTAAAACCATAGACTGTATATAAGAAATGGACGTAGTCACCGTGATGTCACCCATTGGTTTGTGGACTGCCGTTTTGAAGCCTTGAGTTCGGCTTTCTGGCTTTTGCCATCTTGGTTTTTGGCTGTCGCCATCTTGGTTTTTTGCAACCAGAAGTGGCACGAGGGGGTGGAGCTAAGTACAACCAAACGCTGAATAAGATGTTTTTAGGTGACCAAATGTCACAATTAACTTTGATGAACTGGAAACACACTGTGAAAGGGTTAAAGTTGTAAGACGAAAACACAGACAAGTCCCAGACCGGACAACGCCGTGGTAGCGACCTGTCAATCACAAGGTAGCCACGCCCTAAAGCATCCCCTGCTTTATGGTCTATTTGACTCTAAATGGGACCATAATTTAGTAAATGAACATCATGCTGTATTGAAGAAGACTTGAAACTAGCGATTGAGACCATATACTCATGTTTACAATGTTTACTGAGGTAATAAATCAAGTGGGAAGTAGGCTCATTTTCTCATAGACTTCTATACAATCAGACTTCTTTTTGCAACCAGAGGAGTCGCCAACTGCTGACTTTTAGAAACAATGCAAGTTTAAGGCACTTCCGCATTGGCTTCACTTTTCAAACCCAGAGGTTGCACCCTGGGTAAAAAATTAGACTAGTCTGATATAGGAGTTTAGTGTGGGGCAGCTGTTCTGCAGGTGCACTGAATTGACATTAACTGTAGGAGAGTGGCAGGAGAGTGAATAATATATTTCTTATATTTGTAGGTAAAGTGAATTGAAGAAAGTAGTATGCATAAAAACAAAAACACAAAGACAAAACAAGCAATTTGAAGGGCTCTAGGAAATTGTGATGGGCATTTTTCACTATTTTCTGACATCACAAAATGATTAAAATGAATTGAATTCCCCTTCTTGGGATCAATAAATTTGTCTGAATCTGAAGTTAAATAAAAAAATAATAAAAATAAAAACTTATACTTGGAGCCCTAATGTATACCCTGCAAAATGTGTTTTCAGAGAGTTGCATATTTATAAGTGACCGCACATACCCTTTTAATAACATTAGTTGGAAAACTCAAGTTCAAATACTGTCAGTACAAACTCATGATCTGCAGGCTGCTACTCAAGAACTGTCTTCCCATCTACCCACTGATGTTTCGATCACAGCTTTACTTTGTCAAATCTGTCCTCGCCCTGCTCATCTCCGGCGCCAACAAGCACCAGAATAGAACTCATTTTTGTCACTCTGGCGTCTTTGTGTGGAAGCCAAATCTCCTTTTTGAAATATAAATCTTAAGTAGCTGTTCTAAAAAAACTGGCAGTAAATGAAGAAAGCTTTAAGTTTGTTTTGTGTTTTAACTACCTCTGCTTTCCTTGCAGTTTGTCAAATGTCAGATCCTATATTTCCTGTCATTTATGTCTGCTGCTAATGGATACAAAAGAGTCTCCGCTTTGAGAAAAAGCATCTGCTACTTAAATGTTCATTGCCAAAGAAAACCACTTCTTGAATTCACTTATACTTCACAGTCATCTCATGTCCTGTCAACTATTTAGCAGTGGGTCAAAACTGGAGGATGAACAATAAATTAATAATAACTTGAGTCAATCTCGTTCTGACCTCGAGCAGGAGCCGTGTGGCACAATCATAGCATGACAGCTCTGAGTGCTCGGTTAACCATCTGCTGTCCTCTTTGAAAATCAGTTATACATTCCCAGCTGTTTCCACATCCCATGCTATCTCACAGGGGACTAGCGTCAATAATTTCACAAATAAATCTAACAATAATATTGCAATATCATCATCTACAGTATTCCACTGTGCTGTGGCTGAGTCTCCCTGATGGATACTACAGAAATAGGACAGGAAATGACCTTTCCAGACACTTAATGGCCTGGTCATGGAAGCGATCAGGACAAAGGCAATTAGCCAGTTCATAGATCACACTTTGCCAGCTATAGAGGAGGCGACCAAGCTCAGCAGAGGCCATTCAACCAACGTAATGAATAAAGAGTCCTACTTCCATTCGAAGCTGCATATATCCATTAAGAGATCTAATGCATTGCACAAATACAATGGTGGGAGAAAGCTTTCTAGTATCTGAAGCGAGGTTAACAGTGCAGCACTTGCTTCATTCGATTTTTATGTTATATCTACAGCTACTGTACAATTCTTTCTGGGGTTTTGTTCAATTTTGATTGGATTAAGGGAAGTAACTCTCAGTGAGTAGAAAGAACACACGGGATGGTGAAGAACAAAATGGTAAGGAACTGTGACAAGGTGGAAGCAGAGTGTTTTAAATGAGACTGCAGTTTGGCAGCTCCATTTGTAAGTTCACCACCAGAACCAACCCGGTCTCACTCCCAACTCCAGAAATACCGGCAATTGGGCAGCGCCCCAAAGCATCGGATACTGATGCATGGAGGCGCCCATTAGCAACAGTATGTGACGAACCGGGCTTTCAACTAACTCCAATGTAATCTTACTCTGTGGCGTTATTCGACGGTCGGTAGTCAGGTGAGTCGTTAGTCAGTGAAGTTAATGTAAACTACGACCGTTTCCCAACCCTAACTAAGTGGTTGTGTTGCCTAAACCTAATTTCCTGTGAAAACGGAAGTTTATTTTGAAAGGACACTATGCATGTAACAAGCGTATGTTGACACGCCGTCCCTGACACGTTCAAAAGTAATGCAAGTGCGTTGGTTTCCGATGCCGAGGGGCACTGACATTTTCAACACCAATATATCAGCAGACTATTTGTTTCTGCCTGTGTCCTAAAAATGTGATGAATTTCTCCAACCATAGATATTCTTCTGTAAAAAAATCTGTCCTGTTTAAATACTTTTTTAATTGCTCATCACTAGTAAGAGTGCACCCTCTTGCAATTGTGCTCAAGAAGTTTCAAAAACTATATTCCAAAATGTTACTACTTTGTTGTCAGCAAAGAAAAACTTGCAGGGTTGCCACAGAATAACACTTGCCCTGTGCAGAATGCATTACCATTGAAATAGGAGAGTAGGCACATCATTTTAACCGGAGTGATTCAGTGATTTCAGTCTCTCCTTCTCAATCAATTTCAATCTCCCTCTCAATCAATAGAGCACTTGTCTAACAGGAGAAGCAGTTACCAGGCACACTGTATACCCTGTACTCTTTTTCTGAAAAACTCCCATGTCTGATGTTCTTCATGTAATTCATGAATTATACATACTCGACACAAAGATGCATTCTGGTATGTGGCAGCAATGATAACGCTCCATCAGTAATTTATGGGAGGAATAAAAACAATACATTCAATCAGGCTGAACGAGCGGGAGGATTTTGGATGGAGTGCAGAGCGTATTTTTTTCAAAAGTTGCAGCGTCGCCTTATCTTCCGCTCCAATTTCTCCAAGTTCAAAGTACGCCCGAGCATGCTTATTTCACAACGTGTTTTTATCTAACGAAATATTTAACTCCGATCCATATTTGTTGGCATTTAGCCTTTCAAAACCAACATTTTCACTGTGGTCACTTGCTCTTCCAATTGCTGAACACAAAGGGAGGCTTGCAGTTATACGAGTTATATTCATTAAGAAAGTTGATTTAATAAAAAAAAAAAAAAAATGACATCACTTCATCAATAAATCACTTTATTCAAATTGAGGGTTTCGTTCGAGGATTTTGAAAAACTCAATCGAATCTTCAAATGAAGAAAAAGAAAAATGACATTCGGTAGCCTAAAGCCCTAATTAAAATACAACGCAAGTTTTTTTTTGTCTTTTTTTGGAGCGAGCTTTGAGCAACTTGAGTGGAGCGGGGTGAAATCTGAGTTAAGCTTGGAGCGATATTGAGCGGAGCGGTTGCATTTCCGTGAGCGAGGAGTGGAACTTCTCACCGCTCCACTTCGTTCACACGTCCTGATCAGGATCATTCAATAATATCACCAAGGTACAATGTATAATTATTAAATTACAGTACATTACAAATGTTGCCTCGCAATGCCAATTCCATCTGGACCGCTCCTGGTTCCTTTCTACAGTCTTGATGTAAAAAATTTTTTTGCCACATTGCCCTCTTTTTCCTATCTTCTCCAACTTTTCACTTCTGGCTATGTTTTAAAAAGGAATCATTTTAGAAAATGAATGAACAGAAAGAAAAAAGCCATCACCCAGAGAGGGTAAAATCTGTGCTAGCTGGGGATGAAGCACCAAATTTGTGAGTTCTCATTAGAAAACTGGGATGTCTACGACTTTAAACTAGCACAGGAAAGGACATTAGATTACTTCAGGGATGTCAAACAGGTGCAATAGTCAAACTAATGGATGAGGATGAAAAGACTGAATACTGACTTGGACTTTAAGGGATAGACAAAATAATCTACTGACGCACTGGTGATTTGTGGAAGAATTACCGACAGATTAGCAAAGACTTTTCATTATATAGAACCGGCCTTAGCGAGACTCCAACATGGTCAGACCTCTAAATACCTTGAAGCCCTCCGGTAACCACTCAGTCCCAGAGCAGCCGGCAAACAGCCTGTGCTATTTCTGGATGATGGACCACAGCAGAACCCTAATCCTGTCTGTATTACAAGACCCAGTTCCATACCATTGGTCTGAAAACCTCAAAAGGCCAAAAGTAGATAACTAATGAATGATAGCTAGATGTCATGATGCCGCTTCATCTCTATAATGTGGATGGTAAAAGATTTGGAAAGTAGGGTTTATCATGTATGCATGATATGCTGTAAACTCGTGGAGATGTTCAAATGTGAAGTGAAAGCCGCTCCGTTTTTATTCCCTCGCGGGGAGAGCCTCTAGACAAATGTAAATGGCATCTGATGATTAAAAAACTGCTGACACAACTACTAACACTTTTGATTCATTTTAGACTGACACGCAACCCAATACGTATTAAGTAGAAAAGACAAAAAATCTGAGATTTCCATCCGATATACTGCTGACATATGTTCCTAAGGGCTTCAGTGGGGAAGAGGACGCCCTCTAAAACTTTAACAAGGTGTTCATTCTTGGCTGCGTTATTCTGGACCGGCTCCAGAGGAGTTATGATTGTCCATGCAAATGGATATGAAACTGAATTATGGAATTTTTACTGCACCAGTACCTTTTGTGTGGTTTTATGACCACTATAAACTATGGTCTCTGTTCGCAATTGTACTGTAAGGTGAGCGGTAGGAGGCAGCAAACTGCTATGGCTCACCGAAATGGGAGAGGGAAATACAGCTGGTATTTGACCTGGATCAAATAGCCTGAACCAATGGGGGTGAGCTCATGGGGACATTTTTATTTCACACTTTCCACATTAAAATATTGGGATTCAGGTAGAAAATTGGAAAAGGGGCCCTTTAAAAATGGTGTGTAACTTTATAGATGCTTTTATCCCTTCATACATTTTCAATGTAAATGGTCAATCCTGATCTTGGAAACATCAGTTAACAAAACAACTACACCTCAATGTCCATGTAGTTGCTCTTCTTAGCTTTTGATCACATCACATGATCTTTGCCAGTTGTGATGGTATTGTTGAGGATTTTTTAAATGGAAAAATGATGATAGAAAATACGAATTTTAACATTTACAAATCAATGACAGCTGGAAAACCCCATCTGCTAATGAAGATAATATGATCGCAAGGTCCACACAACATCTACTACGTTTTTATTTAACGAGGGCTCTAATGTAAAAGCAATATATTCAACAGCAACAAAAATCTAAATTAGGAGACGACGTGCAGGGTTTTCATGACTGAGCCGACTGCCTCAGATTTCTTTCATCAGATCTGGATCGACATCCAGCCAACTCCGAATGCTGCCCAGTGCAGCGTACCTTAACCAGCAACCAACCACACATACTTGAAATGAGTACTTCAAATATCTCAGCTCATTAATCATTGGCGGTTAAGTAACAGAACAGTAACTAACAATATTTGTGTTCCTCAGATGATCTTGAGGGCACTTTACCCTGGTGAAGTGCCCTCCAGAGCTCTAAGCCCCGTTTAGAAATCATTCATAAGCCAATCACTGTTTTGGAGCCAGCTATCCGGGCAGTTGCTTATGTTTCTCTCTGCATGTTAATCCTCATAGCTTCTCTACTACATAAAACTCGAGGACCTGACGGGAGACTTCAGCAGCAGGCAACATGTACAAAGACAATTAAACACAACCCTAACCAACTAGTCTACCACGGGAATATCTCCCATCCCCACAGTGCTCAGTTTACCTTCAAGCAGCTCCTGGGGATGAAGTTCTCCCCAGGATCCACATTTAATGTGAATTTGTGTGGCATGTCACTCATACAGAGGAACCCACTTCACCAGACAATACCAAACGCGCTCCCCACCTTGTTTTCACCCAACGAATCTCTTCTTCCTAAAAATTAATTTGCAGTTAGAAAGCAATTTTCTCCTGAGTGCTGCTGAAGAGGTGTCTCCGTTTCGCCTGTTCTCCTGGTGGTGGTGTTGGCTAATGAGGGTCTGGTCGGGAGGCTGACGCTGACAGCTCAGCTCTTCAAAGGCCTTTGTCAAAACATTGCTCCAGGGGAGATTTGAGTAGCTAGCTGCCCACAGGAACACTTCTCTCATTTCCTCACTACTCAGTTTACCTGCAGGCTACATGTCCAACTACTGTATGTGACAAGCCACATTCAGATTGACACTTGCCAATAACACAGGAATGAATATACATGTATATCAAATGTATTAATATCCACGATCAGAGGGAGCAGTACTAATCTAAATCACATCTACAGTTCACAAGGACTGGGGATATTCTATATTCTTCTTTGTGATGTCAACAATCACCATGAAACCATGATCAGCCATAACTCGTATGGCCCGACTGATACTGGATTCTTTGTTAGTGTTATTTGAGTTTTTAATCTTCCAAATATTGACATCAGTATCGGCATATCTGCATAAAGCTAATATCGGCATTAAAGGTGGGACAAAATATAGATACAGGAATATATTGTATTACTTCCTCTTGCAATAAGTTATTGATTCACTGCTGCCAAATATCAATATTTTTAACATGCAGGCGCTCTAAACGGCCGTGTTGGGATGGCTGAAAAGAAACTAGTAAGCTACACTAGCACCTTTAGTAGGGCTGCACAATTAATCTAAATTTGATCAAAATTGTAATATGGTCTGCTGCAATTTTCAAAATCACACAATGCGCATATTTGTTAAAGGCAAAATGTGTGTCAAAATACCATTTTTAAATTGAATATTGTCATGCTGAAGAGATTTCCTGGCCTACACTCTACAGACTTAAGAAAACATCATTGTTTGGTACAGATATCCAACAAAAATCACACCATAATCATTTTAATATGGTTTCAATGAAAATGAGATTGCAATATCAGTCAAAATGATCTCAATTGGATATTTATTTTTCAAAATCTTTCGTCATTAGCACGGAGGTCGAGTGGCTGCTCCAAGCCCAGAACATTGGGGGAGACGTGCAGAGTCCGACTGGGATTTGTGGACAACTATACGGATATGGAATATCAACAGCCATATCCTTTAACATGACCAGTAAAATAAATGTTTTAAATAACAATTTTAAAATACTCCTAGCGTAAACTGGGATGGATGATTTGGTGGGATTGTAATACTTGAACTTTTCAGCACTCTCATAATCCATTTAATACTTGGCTAAAACAAACAATGAAGATAAAAGTCACACAATTAGGATGAGGGATAAATCCTAGCTGAGAATATACATGTCTGCTCCAGGACTCGTCACGACATCATCTGCCATTAGACGTCTGGACCGATGCCAAATCTCAAATCTTGGACCACGACACCCTGACCAAGCTCTGAATAAGGAAACAAGGGGTAAGTTGAGTAAACAAGACGAATCCCTTCCATTAACAGAAGGGCTGCGCACTGCGGAAACTCCTGCCATCCCACCATTAATTATATGGTCTTATGGGAAGATTAGGGGAGAGAAACTAAGCCAACAGCCAGACTCCACTGAGTGGGCCTCCCCTGTTTAATTACCAAAACAGCACAAACAAATGAAGCCCCATAGATCATGCAAAGGGATAGCTCCGGAGGCTATGATCTGGCTGAGCCTGTCTCCACTCATCTGTTCTTTATTTTCTCCCTCCTCACGCCATCAATCCATCCGTCTATCACTCATCACAGCAGACAGACTGGGGAATGCAGTCGCACTGTTTTCAATGGCTAATGTGATGAGAGAGGAAACAGTAAAGAAAGGGTGTGACAACAACAAGATGGTGATGCCAGACTTCTCATCTACTACTTAAAAACCTGGAACACCTGAGTTTGCTCGGTGGTGTTTACCACGGACTGTGCCAACCCTCTCAGCGGCTGTCTAGTTCTAAGTCCTCGTTCTCAGAACAGCTTTAGTTACAGCCGGAGAACTAAAGCTCCTAAAATGTGTGCTTAGATCAAGAAGCATAACTTATTCATTATTATTTCACTTCTACCTTGTACTTTATTAATCCTGTCCTTTGACTTTTATCTCAACAGTAAACCACTCTGTAAGCTTTTAATGAGCAAAATATAAATAAAAGATTAGTCCATTATTAATTGATAGAAAAAAATAGTCCTGATCTATTTTGAAAATCAATTAATCATTTAAGTAAAATGCCAAACATTTTCTGATTCCAGCTTCTCAAATGTGAGGATTTTCTTAGTCGTGTTTGACAGTAAACTGAATATATATTTGGGTTTTGAACAGTTGGTCAGACGAAACAAGCGATCTGAAGACGTCACCTTCGCCTTCAGGAAATTGTAATGTGCATCTTTCACCGTTTGTTGACATTGTATTAGTCGGACTCATCGGATGTAGACCGAGGGTATATAAGCCTGCCATTGGCCGCATCCTGTATTTCAGCCGGCATCCCCCTCCCCGTTCCGCTATCTGTGCTGTTTTGCAAGGGCACCGCCGCTGCATCCTGTGCTTAGCGCCGTCCAAGACGACTGCGATTGGTTTAAAGAAAGAAAATAGGGATGCACCGATATCGGATATCGTTCCGATACTAACACGAATAGCTGTATCGGTTATCGTGACAATGGGGCCAATCTATTAAATTCCATTCTATGTTTATATACTATATACATTATAGACTGATATTTTAATTCCTGTTTAAGTTTTGACCAATTTGTCGTTGCATTTAAGTTTTAAACTGGAACTGTAATTCCTGTTCATTTTGCAGATTTTTTTTGCCAAGTTACTGATGTACGATTTATTACTTTAATAATAAATAACAATTCAATTCAATTATATCTATGTATTCATTTGTCACATTTTGTTTTACAAAGTTAAGAAAGCAATATTTAAGTCAAGCCTGATGTTGCCTTACACATAAAAAGAATGATCCCAGCATACACCTGATTGATTACAGACTGGTATCGGATTGCTACCCAAAGCTCAGGTATCGCTAGCAGCGGAAAAAGTTGGAACGGTGCATCCCTAAAAATACAAACAAGCCAGAGTGTTTTTTCCCCTATAAAGATAGATAACATTGTATGTATGTATTGTATAAACCAAATGGTTTAGTGAGAAAACATATTGCAGATTAATCCATACTGAAAATAATCTTTAGTTGCAATCCTACATCTGAAAGACAATTATTACTTCCTTGCTATGAATTGTAATCTCTGAAAGCACATGTAAATATATTTGACAGAAGCAAAGGAGGCTGATGGGGAGTTCTCTCAATTCCAACAGCACACATTTCCATACAGACAGCAAACACAAATAAAGCATCCAAGTGTGCATACATGCACACACACACACACACACACACACTCTATCACAACCGGCTCTCACAGTCGTTGGTGCCGACAGCTTCATTCCAACAGCGATTTGAAAATGGGATTGTCTAAACTGGCAAGTAGAGATGAGTGCTGCTGTGTCTCCCATTTTTTTTCCACGTTTTTGTGCAAGAGAGTGTGACTAGCATGATGCTCTGCAACAGGGAAACAAAACAATGTCCGATTCTCAAAAAGAAGTCAAACTCCACTCTAACACATCATGTTAACACCAAAGTTGCCATTTGTCTCCATCACCCATCATTACCCTTACAGACCTTAAACTTCATCATAAAGTAATTCATTAAAGATAATTGATATACAATAAAAACACACGCTCAAACAGAAGTTTCCCACATGTCATTAAGTCACTTTGTTAGCTATATGAAGACACCACTTTGGCATGTGATGGATATTTATCATTTTATTAACACATTCAGTGAATGAATTGTCACTATTAAGACTAGGAAAAGACAACGTGCAAAAATAACTGAAACTGGTGTATAGTGACATCTATCACTGCAGCTCTTGCAACTATAACAGAGAAAAGTTTCTTAAAATAAAAAGTAACTTACAACTGGGAACATAACAAGGAAACAAAACGAATACTCATATAGATAGAGTATCATATATTATCCTGTTGACAATCATCTAGCTTTCTACCCTTTTCAACCTCTCTGAAAGTCTTTGAGCTGACATTACTACACCTGGTTAACTACAAATCACCAACACATCAAGCTCTAGCTACATTAACCTGTTGCAACACTGTAGCATGTTAGCTAGCTAGCTAACTCGCTGGCAGACAAAACACTGCTGATGACGCAGTTTGAACTCGGCGGTCTTGTCAGGTTTGAAAACGTGTCATAGCCAACATGTTAAAGTCCTAATTACAGACACAGTCTGTGCAACACGGCATCATCTCCCTGATGAGATGTAAGAAAGCAGACCAAAGTTTAACATTGGTCTAAAATGAACTTTAATTGGACAATGTCAAGTTTTTGGAGAGCAGAAGTACGGTCATTATATTACATTTGTGAATAGTCCACTCGAGGTTAGAGGGAAATGAGAGAGTAGCAAAATCAAAGATCCAAATTTTGACCGGCTCTCCTCCACGATATTCAGCTGCTCCACTGACCCTGAATCAAACATGCACAATGTGGCTGCTCCAGTTAAAGTGGGTTTCTGTATCAAATCAAAGCTTATAAAAATTCATTAGTCATTCCCCCTCCTCAGTCGTTTTCTATTCAGGCTCATTGTCATGGCCAATCTTTTATCTCAGGGGAAAATAAAATTAAACTATAATAAGCAGATTTTCAGTGATATTCTCTTTTAAGTTGACTCTACTCCTGTGAGGAGGAATTATTAAAATAAATACATATCCACTCGCTAAGATAACAAAATTGTGAAAGTAAAAAAAAAACGTAGTCGCAATCTGCTAAACACCATGTGGACGTTATGGATATGACTATGTTTTGAACGCATTTAAATTGATTTTATATGTAAATCTTTTTTGGATGGAGTGAGTTTAGAGACACATGCCACTTTGACGACCTTTATATCATCTGTTTCACTCTATCCAGGGGCTGTTTAGAGTCAATATAATCACCCCTGACACCTGCCAGCGACACCTGTTTGTGACTGATTCAAGTTAATGTGATGATTTCGACACATCAACACCTTTAGAAAACATTAAAATGCTCCAGTGGCCTTCGGGAGGAGAATTTATCATTCTGCTGTTGGCCAATTTTCCCTGCTCAGGCAGTTCGGGCCTATCTGAACACATGCTGTTGATTTACTGGCATGATGACATATTGGTCATCTCACTCTAAATGCTCTTCAATAGTGACACAGTGATACTGTATATTGCATAAACCTATTAAATAATCCTCAATAAAAGCGGTAACTTCCTTCCACCTCCGCATAGACTCAAATTAAGCAAATATGTCGATTCTGGCATTAAAAAATAAATTTAAAAATCGTAAAAATAAAAAAAAAATACATAAGTGAATCGATTTTTTCTCCCACCCCTAGTATTTATAGCTCATAAATTTGACAAAAAAATCATCTTAACGTGGAGTTGTGACTTGAAAAGACTTCTATAAGTGATCCAATCCAGATCAATCCAAGGAAATGTTTCATTTGAGGCATTTGAAGCGCCCAAGAGAAACAAACAATTCTACTACAGTCTGGGGTATCCCTCCCCCTTCAGATACCTCAGAACAGTTAACCTGATATCCAGGAGGATCTATTGGGCCCATGAGATTGGTGTGGGACCCCTGGTTTGCCTCGTGGTGGTGCTGAGCTGAGCTTCTCTGCGTTACCTTGGAGCCTGGTCAAATTTTCACCCAGCACAGCTTCGGTCCAGGGACCACACTAACAAGCTCAAGCTCAACGCTCGTCAGGAAGGGAAGCATTTGGACACTCACTAGAGGCCTGAAAAAATGCAGGTTGTCAGTGCCGCCCTAAACCTGGACACAATAATTAATCTTCATATCGATCTACCTCCCTGACTTCTGTTGGGACAAGCACAGGAAGCATGACGGAGAACCTGCAGTAGGTCTCAGCACTATGAGAGGAAGACAGGGAGAAGATTCTCCTCGGCTTTTCCTCCCACCCGGTCTCACAAACACACACACGCTTTATCATCGACCTCCCTGTGACTCAGGAGAGATTTTATTTGTCTATAAGGGAGAAAACAACCAAACAGGAAGAAAATAGATATGTATAGAATAAGTGGTTTAGAGGCACGAGTTCCACATAAACCAAACCGGATGAACTGAAAGAAAATGTTTATAAGGACGCAAGGTCGAGACTGTGAAAAAGGACAATTTCAATCAAAGAAAAATAAAAATGTATTTCAGTCCATTTCACCAAAGCGCTATAACATTTGACAAGACCTTGTTTGGGACAGATCCACTCTTTATCTCTGTATTTCTCTCCACCGTCTTCCCCGAGGCAAAAAAGGAGAGTTCAGATGCTCCTCCGACTCCGTCTGCCTCCTGCACCAGTTTCTCGTTACCACCGAGCGCCCCCCTCTCTGACAAACTGCCCACCAGTCTTTGAAATATGACCCATAAAGCCCAGTGCCACTATAAACCCGGAGCCATGGCTGATTTGTGAATCCAATTACCTCCCTGTCTGTAATGGCTGTGTTCAGTGCCATGATGTGAAGTCGGCTGTTGTCAGCATATGTCCTTAAGCCCACAGCGCCCACAAGGAACGACATTCAGCATCTCGGACAGATCATCTAAATAACCATCTTGATGTATAGCAGTGCAGGGAGGTGGATGGGCTCCGGTGAAGCCAAAAACAAAAGTTTAGTTTGCTGGCACAAACACCGAGAGCAAGGTCAAAGAGCAGTTAAAGATGTATAGACCTGTACTGATTGCTGGCAGAGAGTGCTGAGAAATAATGCAGGGCAAGGAGCTGAGGGCACGGATATCCAGACACTGATCTCAGGGACATTTGTTTTTTAGATGCTGCAACATAACTCCATCGACAACACATTTCTAATAAACTGAACTGTCAGGATTAAAAGCCAGTTATTTTAGTCTCAGCAGTCTGAAATAGGGCTTGATTGATAATTGGACCAATCTGATATATAATATGCCAAGATATGTTTGAGTTAATTTAGAAGAAGTGTCACCATGGCATAGGTTGTCCCTCAGAAAGCACTGGCAAGTTTTCCAATTGTGAAATGTCCTGCTGAAATGCCAAATCTGTATTTGGATGTTTTCTTTCCACTAGTCTGAAAGAAGACATGTTATGGAAGCAAAATAGCCCAAAATCTCAAAATTGACAAGTTCATGAAAAACAATGTTGTTGCCTTGGGTGACTCCCCTAAAATATCAATATCAGTAACGCCTCAAAAATCATGTATCTTTTGGTCTATACTCCTAGATGAATTTGGGGGATTTTTTGGGGCTTTATTGGATAGTTTATAGCAGAAAGCTGACAGGAAATAAGGGGAGAAAGATAGAGAGAAGTGCAACAAAGCCCCTTGGCCACCACAGGATAAACCAGTCAGCACTTTTAGTATTACTACGATTAAACTGCAATAAAGATCCTTCGGTGTTGTTCTCAAAACATGTGTGGTTAGCATGCCTAACGGGTTGTTCACACATGCATGCATACTCAAAAACTGGGACAGCGATAGGCTGCTATTCAATGTGAGTGGGACCGAGCGCTACGGAGATTTAAAAAAAGGTGCCCAGCGGCTCTACAGTGAGAGTCGATCGCACTCGTTTTGACTCCCCCGGAAAAGGAAGCACAGAGTTGTTTACTGCTCCGCCCCACAAGAGGAGAGAAGATCACTTCCAGCGCAGATACAGAACCGCAATGCCAATAAGTATTGCCAGCTCAGACGTCACTGTTGTGTTTCAACAATTTCAAACAATTTCAACAATGCATACCGAAAGGTAAAAGCTAGGGCTGTCAATCGGTTCAAATATTTAATCACGATTAATCGCATGATTGTCCATGATTAATTGCAATTAATTGCAAATTAGTTGCACCTTTTTTTATCTGTTTAAATGTACCTTAAAGGGAGATTTATAAATACTCTCTTTATAATACTCTTATCGACATGGGAGTGGGCACATATGCTTGCTTTATGCAATTGTATGTATATATTTATTTAATACTGGAAATCATTAACAACTAAGGCTGGGGCGATTCGTCGACGTAGTCGACGTAGTCGATTATGTAAATACGTCGATTTACGTAACGTGCGTCGACGCATCGGATGACGTAATGAAAATGCGCTGCGCCCGGTCCGAGCATGGATTCTGATTCCCCCAGAGAGCAAGAAGCGTCAAAAAAAACTCTCCAACGTTCATCAAAGGTGTGGGAATACTTCAAACAGAGACCCAAGAATGCGGTGCTCTGTAAGTTGTGCAAAATGGAGATGGCGTACTACAGCAGTACAAGTGCAATGCACAAGCACCTGACAAGAAGGCATCCCGGAGCGCTGAGTGAAGAAGACAGCAACAAGACACCCCTGTAAGTCCTGTTTACTTTTTCATCACCCAGGCATGATCTATTAAGATTGTAAAAGCGCGGGCGTGTTTCTGTTAGCAGTAGTCATTTAAAGTTTGTTTTTAAAATGTTTCTTCATCACCACCATGTTAAAAGTATTTTATGGACCACTGTTATATAACGTAACGTAACGTAACGTTACACCATGCGTCATCTAATGTTGTTATTCGGCCGTTATATATTTTCTGTTTACTTTAACGGCGATGTATGAGTGAGAAAATGGCTTATAGTAACATTACATATTGTTCTACAGTCTGTGACTGTTAGTCTGTAAATAGTTTCAATTATTTCTCTCTTGCTCCACACTGATGCAAAAGTACATTTGCTAGTGTTTATCTTAACTGCATATTATTACAGTGATGAAATAAATCCATGTCTAAACCATTTTAAGTTTTAAGTTAAGTACTTAAGTAAAAATACTGATGAGGATTATTATTATTATTATTAGCCTAATGTCATAACACAACAGTGCTGTGGAAATTAGACCTGTTTTAAAATGTGCCACTATTATCATTATTCTAATGGCTTTCTGTGTCTCTTTTTCAGGATGAGACAAAGCAGTGTGGAGGACTTTTTCCACAAAAAGAACATTGCACTTTATTCCTTT